>JAFIRS010008826.1:0-14286 GCA_018342105.1 Gonioctena quinquepunctata | reverse complement strand
CTATTTCACGCTTCCACGATCATCAGGAAGACCGGAAGAAATGGGAAACACATTTTCAAGAAGCAATCTCACTTTTCAAAGATGGAAAAAGTTAGACATTCACAAAAAATAACTTCATTTTAATCGTGGATTTTTCAATTCACAGAAAAATCTTTCTATCAATATTCAATTGAGAATGTTTCCCTTTTCAACATGAATACCCCACAAGAGGTTATCTTGACGATGGAAGATAGTGACTAAAGTTTATCTTTCAGTCGCAGATGATTCCACATCTGATTTTATGAACATCCTGTTTATATTTTCAACAAATCAAGCTTCGGTTATATTTTGGAACATTATTTGATGGCGTATTTTGTTTAACTATATCCCAGGCGACTTTCTATTTATTTTCTGCATCGATAAATTTGTTGGTGAAGTATAGTTTTTTCGCCTGGATAATTGTTGTTCTATAGTTTCTCAAAAGAAACTTGTATTGTTTATTGATGACATCATCAGACTGCATTTTACTAATATTATAAATATCACGAAGAAATTGCTTTCGTTATGATTTCGTTCGTTATCCAAAGTTTTTTATTGATAATTTGTTTGCTACGTATTTTTTGAGATTGCAGTGGAAAAGATTCATCAAATAATTCAAGGAATGTATCATAGACTTTGGAAAATTTGGTATTACAGTCATCATTTCCAAGGTATAAACATTTCCAAGGTTGCTTGCCAAGTAGGTTGTTGAAATAATGAATATTTTGATTTTGTTCAGTTTTTCAAACCAGACTTTATTTATAATACAATTTTCTTATATGTTGTTTTCCATTAGGCAATTGTTCTTGAACTTTTGATTATCCTCCTAGCATGCATATTGGAATTTGCTAGACAGAAGTCCCAGGGTATTATTTTCCATAAATTCGCATCGAATGTTGTTTCAGTTGTCATTATCAGGAATAAAATTATCTTCATCCGTTTACCGCATCCGAGTGTGTATTAGATAAGAGTTTTGTATTGTTCATTTTATGATATGAATGAATAACGCTGTAATTTAAAATTCACATTATTTGAATAAATGAATAACCTAGGTCAAACAATTAAAGAAAATTTGTTTTTCCTTTTTAGTGGATTTGTAAAAAAGCTTGTCTCAATTTTTTTCAACATTTTTTTATTACCCATTTTATACTTACGAGGGGGGCCATATCCTGGATTCTCGAATGTACTGTTAGGGCTATATGGAGGTGGATTTGGTTGATATTTATCCATAACTCGTCTTTATTCTTGGTTTCTGAAAAATCCAGGTTTTTTTTAATTGTGGATTGTCAAAATAACAAAAAAAGTTATGAAAATATATAGGTAACCAAAACTTTTTGTCGATTTTTCATCAGCTGAATATAATTAATTATGTTTTTTTGTCAAATTCGTCCAAGTTTTGAGTACCGCAAAACAGTGAGGTTTTGATTTTTCTTTTATTTTATTAAAGACTTATTGTAAAAATGTCGAAGCAAAAATTTGTTTATTTTTTTGATGGGCTATCAAATGTCAACGGGTGTTGCAAAAGGTAAGATCACACCTGTGTATATTTTAACCTATCAGTTATAATTGCACGAGAGGTTTGTATTTTATCGGGTAAATTTGGGTTGGTCAATGAGAAACTATTGCCTAGGAATTAGACGAGAAAAACTGTCAGGTGGAGCGTTTTTAGGTTATGGTCGGAATTTCCGAGTTTTAACTGTCAAGTCGGAAAACAAAATTTCCAGTTCAAACTAGGAATTTCCAACTTCAAACTCAAACTTTCAGTAGATAATTTAGAGTTTGAAATCGAAAAAATAGAATTCCGAATTTTGAGTTGGAAATTTCAAGTTTCAATTTGGAAAATGAAATTTCCAGTTCGAACTCAAATCTCAAACTTTGAATTGAAAATTCTGGGTAGTTTGAGTTTGAAGTTGGAAATATATAACTCGAGTTTGTAGTGGAAATTTACAGGTTTTAAAGGAAGATTTATGCAACGTTACCTTGTAACTAAGCCCAATATCTAATTACTAGGACTATAACTAAGAATTGTATGCTGTTTATGCACTTTTCAATTAGTTCTTAGCGTATAAATTCGCGCATGCTCAAATGAAAACAACCACAATATTTTCAATCTGTTTTCTGTCCAAATTCCAAAACTGGTATCAAATAAAGGAAAAAAAAATGGCACTTTTTATTGCTCATAAATTCTACTGAGAAATCCATGTAGAAAAAGCAGGCAACGTCGGTATGCTGTAAGGCATCTCAATAGGAGAAGAAAAGAAAAAGGTAATTTTCAGAACCTGGTGAGGTCCACTATGTTGTATGTTGTGAAGGGTAGACTGGTAAATACGGACCGACAGTTTTGTGATCAAAATATTGCAAATCGGCGAGTTGGTAAACTTTCTGGTAATAGTGCATGCTGTTGTTGAACTCTTAGGTATTAGTTCTTA
Source organism: Gonioctena quinquepunctata (assembly GCA_018342105.1). Taxonomy (NCBI): domain Eukaryota; kingdom Metazoa; phylum Arthropoda; class Insecta; order Coleoptera; family Chrysomelidae; genus Gonioctena; species Gonioctena quinquepunctata. The sequence continues at coordinate 11,839 of JAFIRS010008826.1, read as the reverse complement.
GTCATAGGGCTTAGTTATTAGTAAGGTTGCATAAAACTTCAGAAAATATGAAATTGAGTTGGGAAAATAATTCAATTATTTCTTTCGAAACTGAAATGAAAAAGTTACTCTTATCTAATCAGTTCAGATAGTCAAATTCATGGAAATCATAAAAATGTAGTAAGCACGCATTTCAACAAGCCACACTTGCTTTATACTACGGTCATCTATCCTATATTGGAAAATCTAGCTGAGGTTACATGTACGAATAGGTTCGACTGTATCTGGCTTTATGTGATATTAATTCCTTTAATTGTATAATCCCCACTAATAGAATAATTAAAAATGAAGACGATTCATTATTATTTATTGTATTCGAGAAAAGATTTCAAAATATAACTGTGGTAGTTTCAATTTTTTCGAATTTATGCAATGAAAAATGCTTACCGGTGCAATCTTATAGCTGTATCCTGTAAGCAGACAAATACTTCACTTGAAACATTCAGCACTACTAGTTTGAAATGTGGAAATGGGAAAACGAGTGATGGAATAACAATTCCAGAGACGGCTCCGGCAGAGTGTCTATTACCAAAACTGTAGAGGTTTAAGAACGAAAACATCGAGCTCATGAAATATCTGGAAGACTCAGGAATTGTCAACGATAGGCAATATGGCTTCCGCCATCAGAGATCAACTGGTGACCTGCTCGCTTACGTCCCACATATATGGCAGCTATCTATTGAAAAGTATGGAGAAACTTCAGCTGTGGCATTAGATATCTCCAAGGCGTTCGATCGAGTTTGGCACCAGGGACTCCTCGCCAAGCTTCCGTCTTATGGCTTGCCCCTCAGCTGTGTTCTCTGCTTGCTAGTTTTCTCTCAAACAGGTCTCTCCATGTAGTGGTCGATGGAGTTTCATCTGACACTCTACTCATAAATGCTGGTGTTCCGCAAGGATCTATTCTCGCACCAACACTATTTCTACTTCACATCAACGACCTGTTGAAAGCAACTTCTCATGTCCAGTACACAGCTTTGCCGATGATAGTACCCTCCATACCGCTTTCTCTTCCAGGGCCCCTATATCAGCCCGTGAAACCAGAAATGAACGAGGAAGAAATGTTAATAATATAAATATGGACTTAGCAACAATTCTCGAGTGGGGATCTAATAACTTGGTAGAATTCAATGCAAACAAAACACAGGCATGTCTTTTCTCTAGAAAAGCCGATCTCACTGTGCCTAACATAACTTTGTCAGGAGTAACCAAAGCACTGAAGTCATCCATATTGATGCTTGGTATTACTATCAGCAATAACCTTTCCTGGGAAAATCACGTGAGGTCCATTGCCAAAAGTGCATCCCAAAAACTTGGTTTTTTGTTTCGTGCCAAGAGCTATTTCACCCCCACTCAGCTGCTTACGATCTATAAGGCACAGATCCGACCTGTCCTGGAATACTGTTCCCATATTTGGAGCGCGGCACCTAAACATATCTTGAGGCTATTGGATTCTGTCCAAAAAAGGGCAATTCGTCTCGTCGGTGATGCCTCGCTTACAAACTCGCTCACTTGTCTGGAACACCGTAGAAAAGTTGGCGATTTGTCTCTATTTTATAGATATTTTCATGGGCGATGCTCTTCTGAAATATCAACAATCGTTCCTGCTTTGGCAGTCTCTTCGAGATTAACCCGTCAAGTTCAGTCATCACACCCCTTCGTGGTCACTTTGGAGACCTGCAGAACATCACTTTCCAAAGACTCGTTCATCCAACGAACAGCGAGGCTTTGGAACTCATTGCCTAGGGAGGTGTTCCCCGAGGCATACAACCTCCAGAAATTTAAGAAGAACACCAACTCCTACCTTCTTTCCCTTGGTTCCCACGATGTTCTCTGAACATTACAGGATATCCCTTTTCGTGGGAACCAGAACAAAAAAAAAAAAATGTTTTATCGAAATGTATTAATTGAGACTTATGATATTATAGTTTTAACAGAAACTTGGCTGAATGGAGAAATACATGACATTTTCGATTCTAGATACAGAGTGTTCAGAAAAGATAGAAAATTTCTGTAACTCCCGGTAAAATCAGGGGAGGTGGCGTGCTTATAGCATTACTGTAAAAGTATACAGCTCCATACTGGGTGAGTGACAAACTTCAGGAGGTGATTCCTCACAATATTCTAATATGTGTTGTCCAAATGAATATATGTCGGGAAACGCTTCGTTTCCAAGATACAGAGTGTTGAAGTTTTATTTTTATTTTCGTTTTTTTTTTAATAACTTTCGAAATACGTCTTTTTCTTCTTTGAAGATTCATAACTTTTTTGAGCGTACTTCTAGCACATTTTTCAGTGAAGAAATCAATTTCCCTATCATATCTTCGTAAAAAAGCTACCCTTGTTACAAGTCGCTATAAGCAACCGTTTTCTAGATAAAATTTCAAGTCGATTATTTGATAATTGATGCGTGTTAAAGTTATTACCATTATTATGCATTTCACACAAGAATGCTTAGGAAATGAATTTGACGTTTAAGTAAGTAAGAAGTTTTGTTTTTTTGTAGGGGTCGCCACCTATTCTATTTATTTATTTTTACTCGTTCGAAATAGTTATTTTTGTATCAAGGATGCAAAATCTCTATTTGTTTCAATAAAATGTGCAAAAAATATCAACATTTTATTTCAAGAAATTTTGAATATGTAGAATATAATAAAATGAAGGAAACTAAATTGTATTCAAATAAATTGTTCAAAGTGTCCACCTTCAGCTAAGATACAGGCATTCAGTTTTCTAGTCATTGAATCTCGTACCCGCTCAAAAATTAATGGTGTGTTTCTTATTGTTTCACAGGCGTCTACTATTCGGTTTCTTAGATCTTCCTCGTTCGCTACTGGAGTTTCATAAACTAGTGACTTCAAATGTCCCCAAAAATAAAAATCTAGCGGGTTTAGATCTGGGTACCTTGGTGACTACACCTGGTTAGGTTCTTCTACACGCCTACCGATCCATCGATTTGGATAGACAGTGTTAAGGAATTCCCTGGCTACAACGCTAAAATGGGCCGGAGCCCCATCATGCATAAACCACATGCGGATACGAATTTCTAATGGTACATTCTGAAGTAGCCCCGGCAATTTATTTTCTAAAAAGTCTCTGAAAGTTGCGCTATTCACTAAATGTCCAAACAAAAGTCACACAAACTTCAACTAACAACTAGCTGCTCAGAAGTTTTATTGGTTTGTTTAACGTAATCCTCTAAAGTTGTTTTAGGAACAGCAAACAGCTTAGAGGCTTTGAGGTACCCCATTTCTTTACTTCGGACCGCATTGATAGCCAATTTCATTTGATTAGGATCCCATTTGACTCTCGGCATTTTATTCTGAAATAAATAATTTTACACGCTTATTTACGCTCACTGGTTGACGGCAATTCACACTTTTTAGGTTAGGTGCTTGATATTTTGTGCATTTCAGTAATTGATTAATTTTGACTATCCAGTCATATTAAGTAACATTTTAACTTACCGAGGTCCAGAAATCAGAAGTCAAATCAAAACTCGTCATAACGTTTTATAACTATTGTGCTGCCATCTTACCCAGAAATGCTGAAATTTAAAATATTGACACCTTTACAAGTTCCTTTACCCCTTACCTTCGCCAGGGAGAGGTTTTTGTATTTTGATACAGTCTAATATCTGAAATACCTTGCTATCCGAAATTAGGAAACTATCCGAAAATAGGCTACTTTCCTCTACAAGCAGAATAATAAAGTACCCAAAATTGAACCTTGCGGTATCCCAGAATTAAGTGCTAGATACCGTGACTCAACCTTTTTGTTGTCTATTCTTGATATACTTGTCCAGCAGTAAGATGGCAGTTTCAGCTAGACCCGTATAGTGTGAAATTGGTAACAGTAAGTCGTAGTTGATGGCGTCGAATGCACGTCTAATAAAACTAGAACGGTACATGTACATGTAGATCTGATTATATCATCCACAATGTGCAGGAGAGCAGTTGTACAGCTGTAACCTTTCCTGATTCCCGATTGAGTCGGAGGTAATGAAGAGATCTTATCTAGATGATTTTTCAGTTGGACTTCCATAGCTCGTTCTTATATTTTGGAAAGGGTCGGCAATATACTGATGGCGAGCAAGCCTTTGAATTCCTAAGGGGTTATTTTTTTGGGGGGGATTACCTTTACAATTGCTCTATTCCATGCCACTGGGAAAACTTTTCCCGTTAAGCAGTGGTTCACTAAATGGGTGACGTATGTGACAATATGTATGTATCATTTTTAACCGACGAAACCAAAAAGGAGGAGGTTCTCTTGTCGACACGTATATTTAATTTTTTTCCATCATATTTTTTTATGTATGATCACGCATAACTTTTTACTGAGGCGTCCGATTCCGATAATTCTTTTTTCAGTGGATAGGGTGTACTTCAAATTTGGTCCTATTTGAATTTAAAAGATGAAATCCATCCCTAAGGGTAGCAAAATGAAGGATATTGATCACTCACCCTCTGAATTCTGGTCCGTTAACCGATTCTATCAGGCATAACTTTGTACTGGGTTCTTCGATTTTGATGATTCTTTTTTTAATAGATAGGGTATACCTTATATTTGGATTTCAAAACCAAGTAGCCACCCTAACGGGTAGAAAAATGGGGAATAGTTGATTTTTCACTAGTGAACATTGGCACACACATACGTAGTTGACAATGACAGATCGCTTCTGACATTATTCTTGTTCCACATCCGTCAAAATCAGTATATTTTATGAGAGGATGGAATGATATACAAAGTAATGAAATAAATTAACCAGAACAATGAAAATAATTTATATTACAACAAATAGTAAAAGTAGATAATCATATTATTTAACTGGTAATAGTTGAAGTAAGGTGGGTAAGTAAGTATTTTTAAGTAATCAAAAAACAAGTAGGTAGTAATTGATAGATTTTAGCCACAAAAAATTGAAAAATTAAACTTTTTAACAAAATAAACCGACGAAAGAGGAACTGAAAAGTAAAAATAAAAACTTTTTAACAAAAATTAAACCGACGAAAAATCAACTGAAAGCAAAAATAAAATAAACCTTTTCAGTCTAAATGATAATTGAGCTCCTAAATTAATGTAAGAACTGATTTTGAGTCGGCGCCAAACAAACTAGCAATTGAATTAGGTGAAGCGTAAAATGATGGCAGCGAGATACACGGCTGCGTTTTGATGACTTCTTCATAGATAATGATCTTCGATAATTGTTTGTTTGGCGCCGACTCAAAATCAGTTACTCATAGTTTAGAGCTCAATTATCAGTTAGACTGAGAAGGTTTATTTTATTTTGCTTTTCAGTTGATTTTTTCGTCGGTTTAATTTTTTGTTGAAAAATTTTTATTTTTTACTTTTCAGTACCGTATTTCGTCGGTTTAATTTTTTGTTGAAAAGTTTTTATTTTTATGTTCAATTCATCGCAACCGGTTGCATTTGTTTTTATATCTAATATAGTTCCTTCGAATTTCAATTTTGTGTCAGTCAAGCAAGTAATGCTATAGAAATTTTCTTTCAATGGAAAAGAATTTACAAAAAAATTATTTATCTCATTCGGTTTTTCGTAAGTCCGAAATGTCAATTCTTTTTTTTTAAGTAATATATTATTTGTCCTTCCACATTTCCTTTGAACTCTTTCGCCCAAACTGGTAAGTGAAATGAGCTTTATTTTCCCGATCAACTATAATAATAATAATAATGTTAATTTACTCAGTAAAAAAGCAGCAACATTGCAACAGAGAGAAGAAAAGAGTAAATAAACAAAAGAATATCACGAAGCTCTAGTGACATTGTCGCTTGTATGTGATGAGGAAAATTACTTAAATCTGAAACAGGAATTTTATGAATATATAACATTGTTAAACTAGTAATAAATATTTGGTTTGGCATGTTCAGAACTATTAGGGTATCGCTCATATTTGGTATAATTTGTGGTGTTCGGGTGAGTGTCACGTTTGGGTAAAGAAAAGCCTCTGGTTATAGTTACAAAAGATAAAAAATAAGATGAAGACTAATCCAGTATATGCAATATAGGTCGTAAATTTTTTCATTCCCACATTCTTGAATTTAATAATTGTATTATAATTTTTCATCTTGAAACAAGAGTTTGGTTGACAAAATCATGAAATAATATCCTTTCAGAAAGTGGAGTCCAATTTTTACTTTATTTTTCTACATGACTGAACTATCTAGTTCTTCAATGGTATCAGGCAGCGTATTATAGAGATGAGGTCCAAGGTGATTCGAGCACCCTGCCTTTTTGTTCCTGGTGTCGTATTTGTGCTTGATTGATTGTCATAACTTCGCATATCTTTATAGAACTGCAATTTTCTTTCGGATTATTTTTTTGTAACTCCTCAATGCTTTGTCTCTGATGGACATCATTTCTTTCAATGTGTCTCTGAGCCAAGGACCCGTTGGTTTGGTGAGTCTCCTTGTAATTATAGGTGCGTGTCTATCAAAAACAAATATTAGACAATTTACAAAAAAAAATTGAAAAAGGAAACATTCTCATTCATATGAGTTCCTAATTAAGACTGGAATAGAACAAGCTGAATAAAAATAAAAATTTTCACTTTCAGATTTTGTCTTTCAAGTTAGGGTCCTTTTTCAATATCTATAAGATGTAGTTCAATGTCCAGCGTGGGTTATATTTACACCTGACAATTTATTGGTCAATTTTAGAAACAGTTTTGGGTAACCAAGTTTCTGAGAGAAACCTATTGGAATTTGCAGTAGAAGTAGACGTTGTGATTGAACAACTCTCAAATGACTATACTGTCAAAAAGACTATTCGTAATGATATTCACAATTTTTTATATAAAATCGAACGTAGCAAACAAAATTTCAACACTCACACTCACAAATATTTTCACTCTATTCTTAAGAAAATTAAAACCAAAATTAAGATCACAACATTATATTTTCAAAAGCAGATAAAGGCAATTGTATAGTAATTCTAAATAAATCAGACTACATTGAAAAAGTAGATAATTTTCTCTCAGAGCACAATTTCAAACTCCTAACTTCAAATCCATTTAACACTTTCATCAAAAAACTTAAAATTCAGTTGAAGATTCATTCGGAATTTTTCAAAGAACATTCTGCTCCTTTTTCATTAATTTCTAGCAATCTAGTCATTCCTAGATTGTATGGACTTCTCAAAGATCCACAAGATCGACTTACCGATAAGGCCAGTAGTGAGTTTCACCAATTCCAGTTTCAATTCTAGCCTCTTTCATTTACAAACTTATAAAACAGTTAACTAACTTCAAACCTACATTTTCGGTAAGTAATTCTTTAGATTTGATTAATAAACTTACGAATTTAGATCTACCCCAAGATTGCCTAATGATTTCATTTGATGTTAGCAATCTCTTCACTTCGGTTCCAAAAATGGAAACTTTACCACTAGTCAACGAGGTTCTAAGTCTTGCAAAAGTTGACGACAATTGTACTACTTTTATATTAACCATTTTGAATTTTTGCCTTTCAAAGATTTTTTATATTTAATGAAAAATACTATCAGCAACCCGAGGTCTTGCTATGGGTAGTTGTTTATTCCTTTTTAGCTTTTGTTGACAACAATTGAATTCATTGTTACGGATATTAATCTTGGTACAGATATGTTGATGACTGTTTAGTGTTTGTAAATGGTAATATTGAGACTGCTCAAAATTTATTAACTAAAATAAATCAAATACACCCTAACATAACATTTACCTTAGAAATAGAATCAAATAATAAAATAATTTTTTTAGATCTTACAATACATAAAAATATTCACTCTGTAGATTTCAATATCTACAGAAAACCTACACAAATTGATCATGTGATACCGAGTTTTTCGAATCATCCCCATCAGCATAAAATGGCTGCTTTCTATTGTTACATCCACAGACTCTTAAATGTACCACTTTCTACTGTTGAGTATCAAAAAGAATTGAATATTTTGAAACAAATAGATTCCAACAATTATTATAATCCTAGCATTATTAACACTTTGATTCAAAAAATTAAATATAAAAATGAACATAACTTATCTTATCAAATCAAATTCAATCGACAAATTTGTTTCAATTCCTTTTTTAAACAACAACATTTCTAACAAAGTAGCTAGTTGCATTAAAAGTACCTTTGACAACATTAAAATTTCTTTCAAAACCAACAATAGCTTGAGTAGCTCTTTGGTCAATACAAAAGACAAAATTGACAAACTTTCCAAAAGTGGTATATATAAGTTAAATTGTGAAGACTGTGATGCAGCCTACATTGGTAGAACTTGTAGACCTTTGAAAGTTCGTATTTTGGAACATTTAAATAGTAATAAAATTTCTGCCTTCGGTCATCACTTAAGATTTAACAATCATAATTTTAGTCCAAATAGAAATCACAGATCTTACATGAAGTTAGGTCCAAAAATTATAATAGATTAGATTTTCTTGAAGATTTACACATTAGTAAAGAAATACTCAAATAACCTTTGTCTCAACACGCAAGTCAATTTAAATAGATCCTATATTCCACTTCATAGACGTCTAAATTAAATATTTAACTTCCTCAGCCTTCTGCCCTAATTTACATTTTAGTTTTCTTGTTAATCATGCTAATAATTTTCAATTTCCATTCTCTATGATGATTTTACTTGTATCATTTGCAATTTGCCAGCCTCCTTTTCAGTTTTCTCCATACTGAGAACACAAGTCAGGTTCTGGATTATCACCTTTTAGACTCTGTTTAACTCCAGCTGTGGGAGTTGTGAAGTTGGGTCTAGTTCCCATTAGACTTGTATCACACTTCCTATCCCCCAGTTGCGGTTCAACTGAGCCATGGTGGACAAGGATTTTTATTTTTATTAAGAAAAATTCAAATTCATCGTCCATGGACACTACCATAATGATTCAATTGTTTGTTTTGATTAGGATAGGTCTAATTAGGCTTCTCCCTTGAACTTATATTCAATTACGATGACTTAAATGTGAGAATTAAGAGTCTTGTCTGGTCTTCCTTGGAATACTGGAACATATTTGACAGATAACAGTCCTCATTAGATTGATCATCTTCTAGTGTGTTTTCGTATGACAGGGATATTCCATTCTTGATTCTGATATCTCCATGATTTTGTGTTCCATGTCATTCTACTTCATCGTTCACTTGTCAATTGTCAATCTTGTCACTTGGGTCCAGCTATCAGCTATCACACCAAAATAATGGTTTCTTACAAGAAATGAGAAAAAAGAGAAATTTTTTAATCTCCAGTGTCATCCTGGCCTAGAATACTCATTTTAACATGTATGTTATGTAAACCTATACAATTTTCATTGATCATGAGATGTTTCATAGTCTTTTTGGCTTCTTGTACACCTGACGAGTGAGTAACCTCACTTTTAAAATATGTCAATTTTCTTTCTCAAAAATAAAACTTTTCAGTAACTTTTTTCTATCAATAGTACTTACTTTCAGGTACGCACTGATGATGACCTAACGGTCGAAAGCGCTTTGCTACGATGAATAAATTATTTTATGCACGAAATACAATTTTCTTTCATCGATTATATCGATACGTGCACACAGTCACACTTTTCATTTAATGTCAAGTTTCCTTTCCTTCTTTTCTCAATCCAAGGTCTAATCCACCATCTTCTACATCTCTTTCTTTTATATTCAGCAATGCACATTGCTTCGAATGTAATGCAACGTAAATTATGTTTTTTTTTTCGTAATGATGATTCCACATCTGATCTTAAGAACATTCTGTTCATATTTTCAAACAAATCAATTTACTAGAAAGTTGACCTTCTGTCTTGGTCATATATTCTAAAAAATGGAACCTCTAAAAGATCCCTCTGAAAATGTTGAAATATATACCAGGGCAATGACAAACATGTGGACTAAACATGTTCGATAATTCGTTTTCGGGGAAAAGATAAACAAACTATTCCCTTACATTAAACTTGAAAATACAATAATACACTTCTTGTTTAGTCTGTCCTGATTTGCCAGTCCAATCCTGCTTTTGATGTGTTTGCAATAATCTGTGTTAAATGTTGAATCACCAAATGATACCAAAGTGCACGTGTACAATACAGAATCCATTGTCCATGGGATATTCCCACAAGGAAATATGACATGTAAAAATATTCGATAATATTGAATATATTATAGAATATATTGAATAATATGGATAAAAACAAATATTCCTAATTTGCACAATGGCCTAACATAGGCGGAAATCGATTCTTGAAAGCAAATGGCGCCTAAATCTTACTTTGCTGTGTGATTAGAGTGGTTTCTAAATTGCTACTATTTTAGTTATTTAAGATTATTACTACCAATACAATGGATTGCATTGTGGGTTGCATAATGATGATGTTACAATCACATTGTACAGGAAAAAACTTTTTAACAAAAAATTAAACCGACGAAATACGGAACTGAAAAGTAATAACAAAAAATTAAACCGACGAAAAAATCAACTGAAAAGCAAAAAATAAAATAAACCTTAGTCTAAATGATAATTGAGCTCCTAAACTAATGTAACTGATTTTGAGTCGGCGCTAAACAAACAATTATCGAAGATCATTATCTATGAAAGAAGTCATCAAAACGCAGCCGTGCATCTCGCAGCCATCATTTTACGCTTCACCTAATTCAATTGCTAGTTTGTTTGGCGCCGACTCAAAATCAGTTACTTACATTAGTTTAGGAGCTCAATTATCATTTAGACTAAGAAGGTTTATTTTATTTTTTGCTTTTCAGTTGATTTTTTCGTCGGTTTAATTTTTTGTTAAAAAGTTTTAATTTTTTACTTTTCAGTTCCGTATTTCGTCGGTTTAATTTTTTGTTAAAAAGTTTTAATTTTTCAATTTTGTGTGGCTAAAATCTACCAATTACTACCAACTTGTTTTTTTATTACTTACAAAATACTTACTTACCCACCTTACTTCAACTATTACCAGTTAAATAATATGATTATCTTCTTTTACTATTTGTTGTAATATGAATTATTTTCGTTGTTCTGGTTAGTTTATTTCATTACTTTGTATATCATTCCATCCTCTCATAAAATATACCAATTTTGACGGATGTGGAACAAGATTAATGTCAGTAGCGATCTGTCATTGTCAACTACGTATGTGTGTGCCAATGTTCACTAGTGAAAAATCATGTATCCCCTATTTTTCTACCCATAAGGGTGGCTAATTCCTTTCGAAATCCAAATATAAGGTATACCCTATCTATTAAAAAATGAATCATCCAAATCGAAGAACCCAGTACAACGTTATGCCTGATAGAATCGGTTAACAGACCAGAATTCAGAGGGTGAGTGATCAATATCCTTCATTTTGCTACCCTTAGGAATGGATTTCATCTTTCAAATTCAAATGGGACCAACTTCGAAGGACACCCTATCCACTGAAAAAATAATTATCGGAATGGGACGTCTCTGTAAAAAGTGATGCGTGATCATACATAAAAAAATAAAAAATAAAAATTATACTATACTACTATACTAGAGAACCTCCTCCTTTTTGGTTTCGTCGGTTAAAAAAATTAACACACAGTTTAATTCTGAAGAGTATCCATCTTATTGAAGAAAGATAAGCATTCCCGGGAAAAAATACGAAATATATTCAAGTTTTATACAATTAGTTTTTCTTCCAATATAAATTGTTCATTAATTTTTTTAACAACTCTCTCATATGGTCTCTATTCTATGAAAAGTAATTTCATTGCTCTGCAGCTCTCAATGATCCTATTGTTTGTTAATATATATCTACTATGAAGCCCACACAAAGGAAAAACTTTT
>JAFIRS010008825.1:0-14290 GCA_018342105.1 Gonioctena quinquepunctata | reverse complement strand
AATTATTACCCCACACCTGACACTAATGTTGACGATGGGCTACAGGGTGTTGTGAATTCACCCACCACACCTGTAACCAGACGTTATTCGTTAGGTTGGAAAAACAGTATTAAAAGCATCGACTATCTGAATATAGTCGAACCGGATATGATATATGGAGCGGTCTACAAATATCAATATCCTTTCTTTCAATACCGGAACATGGGCTGTTTATCCAGGAAGTACAACCGTTCAGAAAGATTCGAACCAAACAATGATTTAATAAAACAATAATGCACTCATAAAAGTTAAGAATGTATTTATATTTATATTTAATAAAACTTCACACAATTCTATCAATCGTCTATGGACGTATGATAGGCAACAATATTCGTACAATGAAAACGAAAGTAGCGTATTGGCAGGTAATTCTGCATTGGGCTTCACAATAGAAATAATTTTACTAAAAGAAATCTTGCAATCAAGTGCTGCAAACGACTAACAATAGTTCTCTTTTTGAAAACTTGGTGATCTTGAAAACTATGGACATACTTTATAGACACATACACATTTTAATGGGTTGGGTTTTGCCATAAACATAAATACAGAAAAACAAACATGAGACTCACCCTGTTTAACACTTATTCACTGGAGTAGTTTTAAACGGCAATTAGATTAGACTTTATTATTATCAGTTCGTTTTTCTCCCGCGTCAATCGGTTATTCTAATTAATTCGTCCGGTATATTCGTATACAGATAAGGTTTTTCTAAGTGATCGTGAACCATTGAAATTGCGGAATCCCGTTATTATCTCTGTTTTGGAAGCTTTGACAATTTGTGGGGACTATACTGTTCACTCGTGTTTTTACTAAGAGCTTCAATACTTGATTTGAATTGGCTGAGTTTCTATGTTTGCTGAAGTTAACTACCCTGATCTGGAAACTCTCATTATTATTGTAAGATACTGCAATTCGACTGACTTTTATACCGCACTTTTGAGAATGACATGATAGTATTGCTGTACATCGAGATGGTTTTTACACGTGGAAAGATTTTATTTCTCGTGACATTTTTCACTGGTACTAATATGAATGCATACTATATTTCTTCTCGTATGATATACGTGATTACTCCACGGACTACCGTGCTGAACTAACTTAACTCTTTATGCTCTCGTTGCCTTTTATAATATCTTCGATCGGAAGCTGGGGCGGGACTTAGTGTGTTTTATGAGTATTTTAACGAGGTGACATCGTAAAACTGATAAGGGTCTTGTTTGTCTAACCCGTTCTCGCTTATCTTATGTTATAATTGGATAATATTTTACTGAATGGCAGGTAGTTACGAGCGCTGTCGCGTTATCGCTGAATTTAATGACCCACAAGTGTGTTTATGAATTTCAGAGGTGTCTCGATTCCCTGTGATTTATGAGTTAGATACGGCTTTAATGAGTGGGTGTTTTTTTTTCCCTTTTTAAACTGACTTCTTATCTCGCTGTGACTGTAACGGGTAGCAATCAATAAACTTTGTTTTGCTCTCCTAGATGAGTCATTTAAGCATTCGGTATACAATGGTTACGTCTTGGTAATTTTCTTTAAATGCATTTCTGTAATTACAGGGCGTAACAGGGCGCTTTCCGTATATAGGGATATACACTGCAGAATTATATATTTCTTTGTAGAGCCCACAAACTTTTGTATGGTTGTGTAGCCCTAAATTTGGCAACATCGCAATCGCTGCCTTCATGAATGTAATATATATGAATTGCTGGATCCGTGATCTGTCCTAGCGCAAGGAGTAGTTCATAATTCAATATAAAAAATATTTATCATTCATTTTTCAGATCAGGGAATTTGAGTTTGAAATAGTTACAATATTTGAAGATATATTTACCAATCATTTTTCTAAGGGGAATTTTGTGCGATCATTCTATCTAAATAAAGGATGGTTGGAAAAAAGTACAAAATAACCAATATTGGCTTAAAAGCGTTATTCTTCAGTTTTCATCGTAGATTTAATTTTTGTGCATCAAACGATAAAAATACTTTTACACTGATGTAGACCATATAGGGAGACGGTCTACCAAGAATATTAGGCAAAAAATAATTTCCAACTGAGGAGCGATAATAATGATTTCAACCATCGTGAAGATTGGATATCGAAATTCTCAACAATTTTTTGAGGCAAAGGCACTTTTTTATTGACTTTCTTGGAATGCAATTCTGCGGTCTTTTGAAGTTAAAATTTATAGAACTTTTCATGTTTTTTTTTATCAAATCCACTTACAGTAATTGATAAAAAAGGGGGAAGGAAAGAACAGTTCACCCATACAAAAATAGGTTGAACCACCTGAAATCACCACCTTAAATTCAAGCCCAGATGAGTCTGTTGAGGAAAGAGATTTTGCATTGTACACGGGAATACTCTCATCAGTTCTCAATTGCGAAAAATACATACACATGAAGTTCCGGTTCATTAATTTATTTTTTCAATCTTAGAAAGCTGCAACATCGGCAATATTGAAGTAATAACTCGACAATATGCATCTTTTTGTTGGTAATTCAAAGATCTGGTTGAATCTTCAGTGGTTCAGAATTATTTGTTCTCTACAAAATCTGGTTTTGTAATGCTTGATTAAGATTATACCCCGTTTTATTTGGATAATAAAAAATATTAATATCGGGAGAGTGCTTAGAGATCGATTGTGAATAAATGACAAAGAATTAAAATACAAGTAGTATATATTTCGTCCAATTGAATTAAAATATGCAGAAATATATGATGGAAAAAAATATCTCGGAAAATCTAGTTTCAGGAACAACTAGAGATAACAAAATTGAGCTTCTCAGGAAAGTAGGCAATTGTTTTTTTTGTGCATGTTTTTCGACCATAGATATCTTTAGATATGGGGAACAAATCAGAACCAAACAAAAACTGAATTATTCGCTGATGAGTACTCAATATTTTTTTGGGGTTTTCCAATCACATGAAACCATAATTCACTTGGCATAAAAACAAAAAAATCTATATTTTCACAATTATTATTTCCTTGGAACTGTCTAGATCAATCAACGGCAAATTTTATGTGAGCAGCAGTTCGTAGAGTGATATTTTTTTCTTCTATCGTAAAGTTTTTATTATTTTTTGAGTATTGATATTGATGAAATATTGAACAGAAATTTATTATCCACTTTTTTCCTATCTTACTTCTGTATCAATATTTATAACTCCGAAATTTCAGAATGAAATATCAATTTAATGAATATATGAGATATTGAATTTGTTGTTCCTTCTCTTCCCGCTAAGGAAGCGATCGACTATACAAAAAGCCTGAACAAACAATTGGATGAGAGATTGGTCATCTTATTTTTACTCCATATTTGACCCTGAATGGAAGTAACGTTATGTTCTCATGATGTTCTAATCGGTGCTATTTCATGAATTATTCATAAAAATAATGTATATTATGCCGAATAGGATTCCATCATTCAGAAATACTTCCCGAAAACTCGGACCTGAAACAGTAATAGGTATGTTTCTTTGTAGAGGGGAAAAACACAAGGAAATGAATATTCCAGTTTCTGATGAAGGTACAGATTTTTTTTTGATTCTCAAATCTTTCAGAGAACTTTTCATCTATTGATAATTCATTGCAAAATTTTGGAGATATATATTTGTTTGGGAGTAAAACTTAAAATGATCGAAAAAACAGTTTCAGTTCAATATTTTTTCCTCGGAATCATTTGCCGAATGATAATGGAAACCTTATTGAAAAAAATAAAAATATTGCCTGTTGCTTAAAGAAACTCCTTCATTGACTTTTGGAATTTGACTCTATTGTTAGATCATTTAATATTTTTTCTCACTTGAACTCCCCTGAATGGATTCATTCTTGGAGTATATAAAAAAACAATTAGCACAGATAATCTTCGAACAAAAATCTTATATGAAATGAGTTTTCGAGTTAAATGAAATGATTTTTTCTTCAAGAATAATGTTTGTTGCGATATTAGACACTAATGGAAATGGTAATTTTTGGTGGTGGCACTTTCTTCTTGCAAATTTAAATTGTGTAAATATTGTTTTTTTCAATATTGTACACACAGTGGAAAAACTTATTTATAGTTATAATTTTTGAACCCGTAAAATGAGGGAGTTACCTGAATAAAAAACACAATTATTGAATTTAACATTATAAAAACAATTCAGAATGAAATAAAATATTGATTCGTTTGAAAATATGAACAGGATGTTCATAAAATTGAAACATCTGCGACTGAAAGATAAACTTAAGTCACTATCTTCCATCGTTCAAGATAACTTCTTGTGAGGAATTCATGTTAAAAAGGGAAAAAATCTCAATTGAATATTCAATAGAAATATTTTTCTAATAAAAAAATCCACAATAAAAATGAAGTTATGTTTTGTGTAGACATCTTGTGGGGTACTCATGTTGAAAAGGGAAACACTCTCAAATGAATATTGAATGGAAATATTTTTCTGTCAATAGAAAATTCTACAATAAAATTAAGTTATTTTTTGTGATTGTCTAACAGAGAACAACTACTTCTCCGACTGAAACAACGCTGGGCATTGAACTACATCTGATAGATATTCTGGAAAGACTCTCAAAAGAAAAAATCTGAAATTTAAAATTTGCTTTTTTATTCAGATAGTTATTTAATTTTCTATTCCAGTCTTAATTGAGAACTCATATAGATGAATGAGGCAAAGGAGAATGTTTTTCAAAAGAATATTTGTAGCATTGATGAAGAGAGGCATCGCATTCACTATAGGCCTTCAATACATTTTTGTGACGAAAATTTATTTCACGCTTCCACGATCATCAGGAAGACCGGAAGAAATGAAAATACATTTTTTAGAAGCAATCTCACATTTAAACCTGTCATGGGGTAAGAAGATTGATTTGCTTGAAAATATGAACAGGATGTTCATAAAATCATGTGGTATCATCTGCTACTGAAAGATAAACTTTAGTCACTATCTCCAATCGTTTAGTAGTGCAAGAGCTGATGATATATTTTTCCGAATTATCTGAGCAATATGCAGACTCATGTAAATGAGTGAAGGATAGGTATATAGGAGTGTACCCTTGTTGAACATGCAAGCAAAAATGCTCTGTTTGCCTAGTCTGATCAACATTCAATTAATTTACGTTTTATCGAGGGTAATATCATATGTGCTAGGGGTTTTATCTCTAATTTTTTTTTGAAATTTTCGAGAAAGTATTTTACTGGAAATTTTACTGACTGCGATTTGCGGTCTTATTATCTGGCCGCAAATTGCACGAGTTAAATTTCCTAGAGGCAAAATGCTTGAGGGAAAATCTCAGAGATTTTACGATAAAATCCTCTAGCACGAATGATATTTGATGAGAATATTTCCCAAATAACATTTGAAACTGGATAAAATTATCAGAATTCATGTTATATTTTTGAATTTATCAACGGGGAAAATTACAACAATTCTTCTTGTTCCAAACTTGAAGGAATCGTGTGTCCGTTTCTAAATGCCTTGACCTTTGACTAATGTGGCCATTCCATAGTTATCTTTGGTCAATCTATCTTTCCAACAATTAATTCATTCAGCTATTTTTAGTTTCGTAAATAAGAATATATTTTCTTAAAGAACTGCTGTGCTATTCGTTTATTTTTATTGCATACTTGGGAGTGTTTATCCACCCATACACTGAACACTGAAATATGTATGTCTTCATTTGTAAGGAATTCAATTTTTATGATCTTAACTTGAAAAGTAACGAAACAACCATATAAATTTTCAACCCCCTATAAAAATTTATATATTTTAACAAATACCTATAATTAAATTTTCATGAACTCCACTTGAAAAAACTAACGGTACTCCTATACAAACTTTCCACCCTCACTTTAACCTTTAGTGTTGAATTTTAAAAAATCCTGAAATTTGTTATTTTTATTTGAAAAGATGAGCCCACATATCAATTTTCTCGACTCTCACTTCAAAACTTTCACACCTTTTCTCTTCCCCACCCCCCTCTGAGGATGGAATGAGGATACGCAGAGGTTTATATGAAAAACTTCATAATTCTCACATATCTAGTCTCTCCAGATACGAGAGTTTTCCTGATTCAGAATTATATTCTTCTAGAGCTGAAAAAGTCGATATCTCACTCGATGTTCCATGGTGTGAGCCTACTGATAGACTTTTTAATACTTCTTAGTTTCTCTGCAGATATTTCCATATAACCGGGATCATTTTCATTTTCGGTATTACTCGTCTCGCAGCTACTCAGATCGGAAAATTCAACTTCGTCACCTGAACCTGACGAAAAATCCACATTTATGGAGCTATCAGGTTTTCTCATACGATAATCAAGCTGAGCGAGTTGCTTATTATTGAACATAAACATTATACTGAATATGAATTATGTGCTCACCTTTTTGCCTTTTCTCAAGTTATAATTTTGAAGGGTCATCGCCAAAATCTGTTTTCGTCTGCTGGACATTTCTGCAAGTCACCGCACGCTCACTGATTTGAAATCCCTAATGAATATTTTGAACTGAAAAACGCGCGAGCCAGTAGAGGCAACGCCGCCGGGACACACAGAGGCCGTTTCAATATAGGCAATATACGTTTGGGATTCATAGCGTAGTGAAAGAATAATTGGCTCTACAACGTTTCAAAGGAGTATACAAATTTTTAAATATTGAGAATTGTTACCCCTCTAAGTGTGCTTCGACGGAATATGATGGAAGGATGTCATTGCACTGGAATATACTCTTCGCCCATTCAGGAAAGTGCGGGTTCAAGAGCGACCCGTTCATTTGGTGGGCTTCACAAGCTACCGTGTACAACTATATATATATATATATATATATATATATATATATATATATTTATATATATATATTTATAAAATGGAAGGAATTTAATGGACATAGCCCTCAGAGAAAAGTACTAACCGTAGACACGTGTTTCGGGCTCTCGGCCCTCATCAGTACGGTGGAGAAGTGCAAGGATGAACAACACTTGGTTGTTGCCCTGGAATTCAGGGTCTGCTGACCGAAATCACAAATGGGTGGCTGGCTTCTGATTGTTGACTCCGTTGATTTGTTGTTTTCTACCAAGTGTTGTTCATCCTTGCACTTCTCCACCGTACTGATGAGGGCCGAGAGCCCAAAACACGTGTCTACGGTTAGTACTTTTCTCTGAGGGCTATGTCCATTAAATTCCTTCCATTTTGTTTTTAACAGTCCCCTCGATATTACTCTCTTTCATATTTTTATTCCTGGACTCGGATGTCACGCAGGTAGCTATGCTGCCTCCGTGGTGACGTTGGTTGTTGCCCTGGAATTCAGGGTCTGCTGACCGAAATCACAAATGGGCGGCTGGCTTCTGATTGTTGACTCCGTTGATTTGTTCATCCTTGCACTTCTCCACCGTACTGATGAGGGCCGAGAGCCTGAAACACGTGTCTACGGTTAGTACTTTTCTCTGAGGGCTATGTCCATTAAATTCCTTCCATTTTGTTTTTAACAGTCCCCTCGATATTACTCTCTTTCATATATATATTTATATATATATATATATATATATATATATATATATATATATATATATATATGTGTGTGTGTATTTTCTTCAATTTTTTGGAATAATGGTCTGATTCAGTCAATTCGTATAATTTCTTTTAACGACGATTCGACATAGTATTTGTCATCATCAAGTTAAAACACTAAAATTAAAAATATGTAGTTTGTAACATATTAAACTTACCACAATATTAAAATGTATGCACTAATATAATTATTTAAAAACATATGGTTCGAAATATAACACGTTATTTATTACAATATAAAAATATCTGTAATATATATGAGTATTCACTTACAAATTATTCCATTTGAATTTCTGCGTTCGCTCGTACGAACGTTATTGTAGGTGTGTGACTTCGAAGTTATCGGGAATGGTTTGTTCATCTTTCATACATTTTTACCCTCTGCCTAAGTACACTGGATTGTTTATATTGAGTTCTAGTATATGAGCCGGTCTGTATTTTTTTGGCAGCATGTAAAGATCAGTTTCCATTATTATTACTATAAACAATGTTAAAAAAGGTTGTTGTAAATCTGCCTTAAGTTTTTGATATCATTTCTATTGTTGATGCTATTGGAGTCTTTTTTAATATGTATCATTTCAAGGAATGTTCTTACTCTTGAATTCCCTTCTTTGGTCATAATTTCAACGTTGTTAGTGTCAAACTTATGTTGATTTTCGTTTTCGTGTTTGGATAAGGCTGTAATGTCAGTTTTTGAGTATTTGTGGGCTTGTACTCGTTTTTGCAAATATTATATGTTTGACCTATATAAGGTTTTGACAGTATTCTATATACTGTATGAGTTTGTTTGTTTTTTGGTATTTCTGGTTTTAATTTTGCATAAATGGTTTTGTTCGTATTTTTGATCGCTCGACAACCCCCAACCTTCTCAACATCACTCAATATATTGCAGAGACTACTGATAGGAGATCCCAAACCGATGTCATTTATACAGACCGCTCGAAAGCGTTCGACAAACTTGATCATGGAATACTACTATCATAACTGTACAGGTATGGCTTTTCTCAGACCCTCATCGAATTCTTCGTGTCATACCTCACTGACAGGCGTCAGTATGTCATATTCAATGGCTTCAAATCTATTGAATATGCAGCTACCTCAGGTGTACCTCAAGGAAGCAACCTTGGTCCACTCCCCTGCAACGCTTTCATAAATGACATAGTTGAGGTCATTGACCTCAACTGCTCAATATACGCGGATGACCTAAAATTATTTACTGAGATTAATGGGATAGAAGACTGTCTTCAATTGTCCCCTAACCTGAAACGCATTAAGAAACGGTGCTTCCGTAATAATGCAAGTAAATGTAATGTAATGACATTCACTTTGGGAAATCAGCCACTTTTATATCAATATTCAATTAACGGGTTTCCCCTCCAACGGCCTATCACATACACCGATCTTGGTGTTATATTCGACACGAAATTATCTTTTGCCCCTCATATTGCAGATACTCTGTCTGCTGCAAACAGAATGTATGGAATCATTGCGCATATTTCTGAAGATTTCTCCGTCCCATCTACATCAAAAACGTTATACTATGCCTTCGTCAGATCAAAATTAGAATACGCATCTATAATCTGGAACCCATATCATCAGTTATATATAGAGAAGGTTGAATCGGTTCAGCGATGCTTCCTCAAACTCCTCTCCTATAAAACGGACAACATATATCCACCAATTGGCTTCCTCCATGATGCATTGTTGGGTAGACATGCTATAAACAGCCTAAGCTACCGATGCCGTCGTGATTGTCACTCCACAATTATCCCATTCAAACTTATCAACAACCTAATTAGTGACCCACATATTCTGCAAAAACTCAATTTCAATGTACCTAGACCATCGTCTAGAGTAGACAACACGTTTTATTCACCAACACCACGAACATATATCTTGAAATACTCACCGCTGCATAACATGTGTGTCAATTGTAATTCTGCAAGTTGTCAGATTGATATTTTTGACTGTTCAATCTCTGCGATTAAATCCTATTACTTTAGTTAATCTCGGTATGTATTATTACTTCGTTAATTTGTTATTTTGTATTGTACTGTATTTTCAACTTATATTCCTGTTCTGTAGTTGGGTGTAACCTGTAGAACAGTGTATCAATAAATAAATAAAAAATAAGTTTAGTTATGTTGTGTTGTGTCAGATTGATATTTTTGACTGTTCAATCTCTGCGATCAAGGGTGGGTATTATAAAACTATTTCGACAGATAACTAGAAGTTAACTTGTGGATGACGTCACATGTTATAGTTAACTTCAAAATGTAGCAGTTAACTTTATCGGGTGGAACGGGTGTCGGTTAAAGTTAACTTTGTAGAAAATGGTGGTTTTCGATCGTCGACAATTCTCCTGCTCCTGTCAATATTGCATATGAGTCATATAACCTCAATTTTATTGTTTTGATTTTTCGTTTTCGCAAAATGTTAGCAAACGATATCCACGTTATTTTTGAGGAACTTTTAACCGATGATGAAGAAGATGCTGTGAATATTGTTGAAGCCCCTCGGCGACAAAGGATATTTAGGAATCGGTTAGACCATTTCACCTTGTGGAACGATACAGAATTTAAAAACCGATTTCGACCATCAATGGGGCACATTGAAGCAAATTTACAAAGACCAACATTGTAAATTTACAATTAGCATTTCTAGTACCTATTTTAATTATTGTAGAATTATAAATATTTTTATTTTTAGAAATCATCCTCTATCGCCAGAAACACAAGTGTTGATTACACTCAATTTTATGCAACTGGTTCATTCTTGGTAGTTGCTGGAGATTTTGGGGGTATTCACAAGTTATTAGAAAGGTCACAGGGGAAATTGCATTGTTATCGTCGAATGTTCGAATTAAAAATAAAACTAACAAAAACAGTTTTTTTATTTCAATTCAAACAAACAAGATGTATTGGTGTGAAAATGTGTCCTTATCACCTAGATAAACATATAGTCTTTTTCCATACTGTATGAATAATCTTCGGTATGTCGAATAATATCTCTTTTTTCTCTCCTTAAGAATCTTTTTTTCTTCTCAACTCTCTTCGAAGGTTCTCTTTTTCACTATTTTTTCTTGGCCACACACACAATAGTCACAGAACAGAATATTCACCAGGTAAACCAGAATTTCATTGAATGTCAACAATCACAAGAGATTCGACAAGTTTTAAGTGTACAATGGCTAAAATCTTATAAACATTAATGTTTCGAAAAGTAAACAATGTGTCATCATCTAGATATACATTTATAGCCACCCTTTTTCCATACTGTATGAATAATTTTTGGTATGTTGAATAATCTCTCTTTTTTTCCTTCTTAACTCTATTTTCTTTCCTCACAACTCTCTTTGAAGGTTCTCTTTTTCACTTGTATCTTGCCTACAGACGATACAGGAGGATTTTGGGAAGGGACTGGATTTTTCTGTCTAGAAACGAGTAAAAACTCGCTCAATCCTAGATTGGTCTGCACCAGAACGTTACGTTAATTTTCTCATGGAAAATAATGAAAACTTATTCCAGTTCAACGGGATCGTTTTGCCAAGTGAAAAATTGTAGGTTACCTTGTTGCCTTCTTCTTCTTCTGATAAAATTAAAGTTGACTTCAAAACATATTTATAATACCGGCCCTTAATCCTATTACTTTAGTTAATCTCGGTATGTATTATTACTTCGTTAATTTGTTATTTTGTATTGTACTGTATTTTCAACTTATATTCCTGTTCTGTAGTTGGGTGTAACCTGTAGAACAGTGTATCAATAAATAAATAAAAAATAAGTTTAGTTATGTTGTGTTGTGTGTATGGTGAAGGTTTGTATGTTGTTGTCATTTTTTCTTTATTATTATTTTTATTGTAGATCGCATGTGTTCGTTTTTTTATTGTTTTTTCTGCAAAGTGGCTGGAGTAATTATTTTCTTTCAAAATATTCTTCATTATGTCTATTAGTCTAATCAACAAGTTCAAAAACGTGTTAAATAGATATAAAGTTCCTAAAAATATGAGCGATAGCTCATTCGATTCGGAATGACGTCTAGAAAAATGTTTTTTAAGGGTTTATTAGCACGTAAAAAATTGCGATTGTTATTAACAAAATAAGATTAAAAAAAGAAGGTATTTCGTTAATAATTTCTAAAATAATGATATTTAAGAAATTATGAAAAAAGATCCTGGAAGAGGAGGGAAATTTCCCGGAACTCTTTCTCTATTATTTATAATTTTTTTTAACGCTGAAAATAGGGCTCCGCGAGGTCGTTACGGCATAGGCGCACCGTCTAAAAAGCCGTTATATCACCTAAAATAATTTTTTTATAGTATTAAATAACAATTTAAAAATTTGAATAATTTATGGTGTAATCTAGACACTTGAACGAAAAAAACCTCGGTAAAAAAATTTTCATGTCGATTTTTCAAAAAGTTACACCAATGTTGATTAACTAATTTTTTTCCAATCTCTGTTTTTATAAATTACGACATAAAAGTTTAAATAATTGGTCTATAAAATTTTCGCTTCGTGGAGCTCTTTTCATTTAGGTACTTAATAAAGCAATGCAATTTTTTTTATTAAAGTTTATTATTTTGTTAATTATAATTTTTTAAAATAAAAAAATTAAATTTCTAAAAAATGTTATCAAAAAAATATTTTTTTATCTTATTATTGCTGTTTTTGCATCTAATATAGGTATTGGAAAAAAAATGTTACGTCATTTGTTGAGAAATTGTTTATAAACAGACTATTTTGGGATTAAAAAAAAAAAAAATTACCATCTTATTGCATAGGTAAAATTATGATTAAAAAAACAAAAACAAAAATCTATATTGCTATAATTTATACGTAACTAGAAAGATATTTTATCATAGAACAGAAAAGTTTTTGAAACCGTAGCTGTATCTATATTATTTAACAAGTTATAAGCTATAAAATTTAAAAAAATATAAAAAAAATCTAAATTTTTTATAAACAAGTGCTTATAACAACTGATAAACAATGGTTACAGAATCGATTTTGAATTCATTTCAAAGATAAATAAATCTTTTATAAAAATGACTTGAATGTCCTTTACCGTATCTCTTATAGTTCAAAAGTTATAACAATTTATAACTTGACAAATTATGGAACGGCTGTAATTTCATTATCATATAATATGTAACAATGCTGTAAAAAATACAATTTTTTTTTCTATACCATGTTATACATAGTTGTTTTTGTTATTTTTTGAAGTTTTCGAAAAAAAATATAACGGTTAATATTATTTGTTTATAACAAATTGTTAAGTCAATAAACAATGAAATTATTGATAAAAAAAAAATATTTCTCTGTTAATTCATTGAAAAAGGTCAATGATGATTTTTAAGAATGAAATAATTTCTTAACTAATCATTTAAACAATTGAAATATAAAAAAAAATATTATAAACAATAAAAAAAATTATTTGAGAAAAAGAAATTTTTTTTAATCATAATTTCACCTATGCAATAACATGGTAAAAAAAATTTTTTTTAAATCCCAAAATGGTCTGTTTATAAACAATTTCTTAACAAAAGACGTAAAAATTTTTTTTCCAATGGTAATTAATACCTATATTAGATGCAAAAACAGCAATAATAATATATTACTAAAAAAAATTTTTTTTGATAAATTTTTTTAGAAATTTCATTTTTTGTTAATTTCAAAAAATTATTATTAACAAAATAATAAACTTTAATTATTTTTTTTTGCATTCTTTATTAAGTACCTAAATGAAAAGAGCTCCACGAAGCGAAAATTTTATAGACCAATTATTTAAACTTTTATGTCGTAATTTATAAAAACAGAGATGGGAAAAAAATTAGTTAATTACCAATGGTGTAACTTTTTGAAAAATCGACCTGAAAATTTTTTTAACGAGGTTTTTTTTGTTCGAGGGTCTAGATTACACCATAATTTATTCAAATTTTTAAATTGTTATTTAATACTACAAAAAAATTATTTTAGGTGATATAACGGCTTTTTAGAAGGTGCGCCTATGCCGTAACGACCTCGCGGAGCCCTACTTTCAGCGTCAAAAAAAATTATCAATAATAGAGATAGAGTTCCGGGATTGGAAATTTCCTCCTCTTTCAGGATCTTTTTTCATAATTCCTTAAATATCATTATTTTAGAAATTATTAACGAAAAACGAAATACCTTCTTTTTTTAATCTTATTTTGTTAATAACAATCGCAATTTTTTACGTGCTAATAAACCCTTAAAAAAAAATTTTCTAGACGTAATAGTAGGAGATTTAAGCCGGTTCTGGGTCTCCCCCCACCACTATGACGTCACGTGTGACCTTGAATAGTTGCAGGTGTGCAGTGTGTGTGTGTTTGACCTTGAGATTTGACTTTGAGATTTGTCATTGAGTTTTGATATTGGGTTTGGTCGACTTTGAGATTCGACTTGACCTTGAATATGACCTTGAGATTCATAACATTAAGTTTTGACTTTGAGATTTGACCTTGAGTTTTGATGTTGGATTTGTTTCGGCAACCAAAAGATTTGATCTCGATGTTTGTTTGACCTTGACTAATGTTGTGGTGTAGGCATACATATTCTATGTAGTCATGACCTTCATGAATCCTTGCACTCTCCAAGCGAGGAGGGCATTCATCCTGTGAGAGAGCTAAGAGTGAACTGCGAGTATTGATTAGTGTGTTGATGCTCAAG
>JAFIRS010008824.1:0-14296 GCA_018342105.1 Gonioctena quinquepunctata | reverse complement strand
CCAATTCGTTGAATTTGTCAATTTGTCACCATCTATTGTGAAAATTTGAAGTAGGACGCGAGAATTCTACTAAAAAGTCTAAACAAAATCGAATCAGTACATACACCAGGGTTTCTAGGCATCTTAGACTAAAGATAGGATTCCATCTCCTTCTGATTTTGTTTGTTCGTCTTTTTCTAGCCTTCCCCTCGTATATTTCTACTCTGTGCCCAATGATTTGTTTTCCTTTAGCTTACATTTTATCTGAATAATTACTCATTATCAATACTACTCTCAACCCATCAAGTACTGGCGTAAACCGTATGGTAACAGAAAACATAGGTTTAATTTTCAGCACCTATATTGTAGCTTTCCAGATGGCCCTGAATATGTATTTGCCATAAGTGCTGGGGGAAGCATTTCTAGTTAGTTAGTTAGTGTTGACCTTGTTAGTGAGCAAGTGTTGTGAGTTGTGAATTTAATTGGACAAAATCGTAACGCCTCGAAAAATGGAACACATACGTTTTGAGTAAGTATTTGCTTTTTTTGAAATTTTTATTGGGAGTTAATTGCGTATTTTACTTAAGTAATATGTAAGTGTATTGTATGTGGTACTTTTTCTGTTATACATTTTGGGTTTTTTTTGTGGTGAGGTATGTTTGGTTGGTGTTACCATATGGTAACGCTAGTCTGATACATTATCAAGTTTCAACTACAGTGCCTCACAGCATTTTTTTTTCAGTCGCGGATTCTCATTGCAAGAGGCCTTGATATGGCCTATTCCGAGGACATTGACGCTATTTACGTTGAGCCACCGAGTCTACTGTTTTGACAGATGGAGATTCCGGAGATGAGGTTTCCCGGGGTACAATTGACAACCTTTCGGGGCGACAATGCGAGCACAAGCTGAAGTTAGATTTGTCATCAAAGAAAACATGACTGCAGAGCCAGATCTTCCTACTTTCAATAAATTAGCCTCAACTTCATCCCACCACCCAAGTTCTGAAAAAAGTATAGCTGGATTAGCGTGATCTTCAAGCACAGACAAGATATTTTCTCGAACCCGATTTCAAACAATACATGGATCTTTCACCCGTTCAATTATTTGAGCTATTTTTTGACCACGAAATGATAACTTTTCTAATCGAGGAATCTTCTCGCTATGCTTTATTTAAAATTTACCCAACCCTAACATTTCCAAAGGTGAAATGAAATGCTTCATAGCAATACTCATAGTTAGTGGCTACGTAGTCTTGCCAGGAAAAAATCATATTGATAATCGCAAGGCGATATGAACAACACGTTGGTATGGTAAATATGAGACGGACCGTTTCGTCCAGATTATGCGTGTTTTGCATTGTGCTGATAATTCTAAGCCAAACTTGGGAGACAAAGTGTGGAAACTAAGACCTTTCATAAACAAACTAAAATCTAAATATGTGGAACACTATCAACCGGAAAAAGCATATGAACTATGATGAGAGTATGATGCAAGCAGTTTATTCGTATTCCCAAAAATTGTCCCATGTCGGACAAAAAAACTCTCAAAAAAAAAGAAAGAGGTACATATGAATCAACTATTCAAAGAGAAACAGGAATTATGGTATTTAAATGGGTAGATAACAACTGTTGCATCAATCTTATCACAGTATTTCACCTCTATCAGAGGAAAACGTTATAGTTCTGCCCAAAAAAATTATGGTACCTCGTCCATTTTGATAAGTGAATATAATGCGCACATGGGAGGTACGGATCTCATGGACGAAAATTTATCAAGATACCGGATAGGATTCGCAGCAGAAAATGGTGATGGCCCATTTTCACATGGTTTGTTGACGTCGCGGTAACAAATGCCTAGAAATACACAGGAAATCCGGTGGAAAGCTGATGCAACTCGAATTTCGAAGGAAATGCAACATGCTAGTTGACTAGTTATGAATCATCTCTAAGCCTGGTGGGCGACCTAGAACCTCAAGATCCAGTGTATCGTTGAATAGAGTTTCAGACGATATAAGATATGATGGAATGAGCCATTTAGTTGTTGAAACCTTGGAGAAAAAGAGAAAAAGATGCGCCGGCGAAGGCTGCTCATCAAGTGTCCGAACAATGTATCACAAATGTAACGTGGGACTTTGTATTCCAATGCTTTTATAGTTTTCATACAAAGTAAATTTTGTTTTTATTATATTGATGCATTCTGGATAGAATAATGATATTATTGTTAAAGTTAATTTTCGAAATAAATATTATATGTCAAAGCCTAGCGTTACCGTATGGTAACGGTAATTTTCTCAAAAGGGTGAACATTTCGGGGAAAGTATTTAAAAAGAGTTCTCAATTACGAGTATTCAAACATGTTTTCACTTCAAAACTGGAAGAACTGAAAAAATAAAACTCGCCTTTGAAGGGTTAATATATTTCAATGTTACCACATTTGATCTGTCACGAAATTTAGCAGCTTTCCACCGTCTAGACGCCAGAGGTCTCTAAATGGCACCACAGTCAAAGAATAGAGGTTGTACTCTTTGCCACAGTAAGTAAACCTGTGAGGGATATGGCGATTCATCGCACGTGGAGTTTAGAATTAATTCGTTCACACCGAAGTCAATCCAAACATATGCGGAAGATTTTTCTGTTTACTTCGTGCAATGAACCACAAATTTCCTAACTTTGAGGAAGTAAACCCCACCGAACGTAGGAGAATCTTGAGACATCTTCATTCGAGAACTTGAATCAGACGATGTGTGAATAACAAAAAGTGTCTGTTTTATTTATGGACTGTAATTGAATTGAATGTTATTTGGTGATGAACACAAATAAAATAAATGCTATTACTATGGAGGAACAATGTTGTTGAACTAATTGTCGATCTTGTGATGGTTGATGATTAGAAAAGGTGCTGATGTCATTGTAGAAAAATACTGGTATTGAAATTATTTTGTACAAAAAAATTCCTCCAGACAAGATGCAGAAAATGAAAACAAGTTTGGAAAATAAAGAAACTTAGATCAAAATACATGTCGGTTTGCAGTAAACACTTCATTTTCTTAAATTTTGGGAATGCTGGATTCATAAAACCATTTATCAAAAATTATTTCCAGGATCACCTACTTTTCCAAGCTGAAATCAAAGAGGATTTAATACAAAATTAATCTACTAACACGGTTTATCTATCACGTGAAATATTCAATATACATTTTCTTACTGCGAACCGAACGTAGAAATCATTTATAAAACAAAACAATCAGCAAAATCAGCAAAATGAATTCGGATAACTGCAAATCACACAAATATAAAAACTGAACATACTTAGGTCCATTTATTGTACCTCATATAGTGGTTATTGAAAAATACCGTATAATCTACTGAAAGTTCTGTGTATCGAATCCGGTAATTTCAATTGTTTTTTTTATTTTGAGTGGTTTGCTGTGCATACAGTGCCATCTTGTGGTACCTCAGTGATCCTAAGAAACCTCTGTGGTGTCCTTTATTCTTCTCAGTTTTTCACCACCTGCAACTTCTGCTACAGCTGTCGCCACAGAACACCCTAACTATACAGAAAATACAGTAAACGTCGGCACTTTGATCCTTCGGGGTCAAATTTTCGAAATCTTGGTTTTGGGCTTGTGTGTAATTTCCTTTCTGAGTGGTGAATTCAAACTGCCTATAAAAACGAATTTCAAATGTCTGAATCATCAGTTATCAAAAACCGATATAAAAAAGTATTTTGAATTATTATAACAAAAAAAGTAAAAAAATAATAGAAGTCGATGTGACAACGCACTTTGTTTGCAAACACCAATGTTGATTAGAAACTCATTTCAACAAAAACAACTCTAATTGTTCATTTTTAGACATTTCTGTAGTATGAAACGAATGGAAATGAGCGTCGTGAGGAATCGATTACGTCAGTTGAATTCCTACTGGCTCGGAGTTCGAGATGAAAACTCAAAGTGTGCGTCGTGAGGACCAATCACTCTCTCTGTCTCTCTTTCTCTCTCTAATCATTTTATTGTTCTTTTCTGCTTCCTATCTGGCGCAATATGGACATCTCTCTTTGTGGAAAGTTCGTTCCCATCCGGTCCCTAACCGGCGTAGGCAAGGAGGTTCCATATATTTGGGATGCAGGTTGTCTTGCTCTAAGCAATATTAATTCATTTTAATGCACGTCGGTGACGGCGGGGGTGTTCACAACATATAATGTACTATTCACCTAGTATTCTGGGTAAGCTTTGTTACTAGCTCCATACGCTACCTTAGGAGCAGCGGTTAATTTCAACGCAACAGCAAATCGCCGAGGAACATCCTCAGCCCGGCTACATGATTTATAATTTAAACTCTCACTATTTAAATTAAAAATCGGTACACTGGCTGATAATCGAACCCGGGATCTTTCGATCACGAGTCGAGCGCTAATTAAACTTCTGTGTTGTTGGGGTGTTCTGTGCTGACACCCCTTAGTCTTTACGGTGCACCAGGATTTGTTTTCAAATAGGCCTATTGGTGGGAATAGCAACAGAACCAGACTGCCGCATCCGTCAGCATAAAATCATCATTAAAGAACACCGCACAT
The DNA here is from genome assembly GCA_018342105.1 of Gonioctena quinquepunctata. NCBI lineage: Eukaryota > Metazoa > Arthropoda > Insecta > Coleoptera > Chrysomelidae > Gonioctena > Gonioctena quinquepunctata. The sequence continues at coordinate 9,744 of JAFIRS010008824.1, read as the reverse complement.
TTCTTATGGGTAATGGCTTTCCGTGAATTTGGCTGAACTTTTGGTATGTTGTAGTTCTTGATGGGCTGATCAAAAGTGCCCATAGCCACAAAGCACAAAAAAGGACAGATTTCGAAATATGGAGCTTTGAAAATGTTTTTTTTGCATTTTTGCGGTATTTCTCTCAATTCTGGTTGGGATGGAATTTGGATGTACGACGCCCAGAACCCGACGGAGGAATGGTCTTCCTCAGTTATATTAGGCACCACCAGCGATAATTTTTCATACACTGCTCCACACTGGCTATGAAATTAGATACAAATCCAAGATCTTCCATACATCTTTTCATGCTACAAGATAACGCCAGAATAATTAACATTTTCGAAAAACGATATATTTCGGGTATTTTTTTAAGAGAGACCATAATCATTGAATCCGAATATATCTGATGTCCAATAATATCAAATATGTTTTCCAAAATGTTCATAACGAGGCTCAGCGAGTTGTAATGGGGGAAAATGAAAAAATCATAATCCGATATCCTCAGAGATAACAATTGTGATAACTATTAATGTCATTTACATATGATATGTGATTTATTTCTCACAAATCTCGATAATCTGACAATGGGGTCCAAGACATTTCTCTCAGAAAGGCTCGAAATGGATGATAGCATCTCACAGACAAAGGAATCCGCGAAAATGTCTGCATCTTTGATACCTTGAGGTAGAATGGGACAGTCCAGGTGTTGCAAGCATACTATGAATAGTACTTTCGATATTTAGCTCCGAATTCTTGAAAATACTATATTTTTCAATAAATGTTGCATTACAGTTTATATGATCGTTTGCAAAATGAATGAGTATATCAATCAAAACCAATATAATAATAAGAGTTACATTCATAATAATAATAATAATAATAACAATAATGATAATAAACAAAAAACAATTATAAACTATCTTGGCAATCGCAAGAAATCATTTGAAATACATATTATAAATCAAATCGAGGGCAAAATGAATTATTTGGTGACAGAATTATATCAACGAACCTAACACAATCATAAATCTCGATAATCTGACAAGGGTGCAAAGACATTTTCCTCAGAATGGCTCGAAATGGATGATAGCATCTTACAGACAAATGAATCCGTGAAAATATCTGCATCTTTGATACCTTATAGTACTTTCCAGGCAGAATGGGGAAGTCCAGGTGTTGGAAGCAAACTATGAATGGAACTTTCAATATTTACCCCCGAATTCTTGAAAATACTATATTTTTTAATGAATGTTGCGTTAAAGTTTACACATACGAATGAATACCATCTATTAATATGATCGTTGGAAGAATGAATGAGTAGATCATACAAAACATTATAATAATAAGAGTTACATTCATAATAATAATAATAATAATAATAATGATAATAAACAAAAAACAATTATAAACTATCTAAGCAATCGCAAGAAATAATTTGAATTATTATGAATCAAATCGAGGGCAAAATGAATTATTTGGTAACATAAAACTATATCAACGAACATAACACAATCATAAATCATCTCAACAATATAAAGGAAAAATCAAGCCTCTCATGTCAACTCCTATCTAAGTACTCGATCGTTGGTTGGGTGGATTTTTTCATTTATGTATCATCATATCATTGGGATTTATCAGGTTCATTCTATTGGCGACATCGAGCACATGGCTCAATTTACTGGTATTTGGATATTTGACTCCTTGGTTATGGCGAGCATAACCAAGAGCAACGTGAGTACAGAATCCGACGGTCCTTTCATCCGATTTGCATGTGCAATAATATCCCTGTATTCACTTTTCATTTTCATCGTTAGTGTACACCATAGACAAATTAAAATTGAAGAGACTGTTTGAAACATTGGCGATCTTGACCACCAAGTTTTAGGTACGGCCAGTCGTGCATGGAGGCGCTGCCCGCAATCAACAGACGAGTGGCGACATGATAATTTTCCAATTTCGACATTTGTCAGAATATGACAAACCACGTAATAATTTCAGAATAATTCTACTGTTAATTGTCATCGAAAAATTAATTATAGAAATTATACCATGGACTTGAATTATGAACCCAACGTCGAAAATGGAATGTTATTCGAGTTGACGCTGAAATTCCTCGAAATATTCTTTCACAAGGTAAAATATAAGCTGCTTTTCACAAACTGATAGTTATTTCCATCCATCAGTTGCAGACATTTTTTCACAAACTGGTACTTATTTCCATCCATCAGTTTTCATTTCCTATCACCATTTGAGAAAGTACGAAGTACATGGTCTCCTTTGTGCTAATGAATCATCAAAATTATTGAAGGTTTGTTGTAAATGTAATATGTTTTTATTTTGGTTGATTTGATGATAAGCGACTGAAGTTTTTAATTTTGTTTTTTCGGAGTTTTATTATTGTTTTGTCTGTAGTTGTACATTCTCCTAGATACAATAAAATGTGTCCAACTCATTATTCTTGTTTTATAAGATGTTTAATTTTGTTCTTGATATCATGAAATAAAGATTTACTTTGGAACTTTATGTTAACCACGAACGAACTAACAGATTCTACGAATCGATTACTGTATATATTTTATTAGTGATCGATTTGCCATTCCAGTATTTTATATGATACAACCATTCATATGGAATACAAGAATGGCAAATCGATCACTTATAAAATATATACCATATCAATCAAATAAAAGTAACACATTTGAAAAACCCGCCTTATCTCAATCGGTTTTACCAACTGTACTTAGTTCGGCCAGTTGCGAGATATGTCGCCACTGTCTAAACGTGGTGCCAACTTTTACTGCAGGTTTGACAACTCTCTTTATTTTTAGTTTCTCTATGGTGTACACAATCCAGAGCTGATACTTTGCTGCGTTCCGTAATCTGGAATAAACTCTTACTCTCAGATATCCAGGTTCCTAAAGTAACTCATCGAGTTGGAATATTTCCTACTGTTCTCTCTGGAGTTTATCCTGTACATAAGATGATCATAAATTAACCTGGAGAACACCGATAGTTAGATCTCTTAGATAGTCCATATTTATTCTTGGGAACCGTGGCACCTGCTGGTACCATTCCTCAAATGAAGCCGATCCTCTTCTACCCGAGCTTCCACAACATTGGGCAATCGTGATCGCTGAAGCAACTTCTCTGCGACCTGTTCTTTTGCTCCGTCCATGATGATTAGCGGATGATTGCTCCAGCTATACGGTGAAATTGTCCGAGATTGTACACATGTGGCATATTGATTGTTTTAGAAAAAAACTGAAACATACACTTTATGTGGCCACTTCGGGATTCCACTATCCATCTGAATTTTTTTACCAATATGGATTTATAGGCATCATCCGTACTGAGTTGATCTTGTCCTCTTCCTACGTCAAAAGCCATGCATCTCATAATCTTATAGTGTATACCTAATGAATGTAATGGGTTTTCGTTCATCATCGCGGAGAAGATGCATTCGACGCGAAGCAAATCTTACAATATCTATTTAGCATTCACCTCGATTTTGATAACTTGATAATCGACGTGCTATGGGAATCAAAGTCATCGTTAATGAAAATGAAACAATTTCTGAAACTGTCATATAAAAATATCTGTCAATTTCTTCAGTCATCAATACTGATCCTAAGATGTTTTTAGACATCTTAACTGATCCTAAGAACTTAAAGTGATAAACATTGATATTATGGCATATTCAAATCGGGACTTGCTCCTGGCCGAATGCAGCTTCTACGCGGTGAAGAGAATGAATTTAAACAGGAAATTGCGATTTCAAGACGTGATATACAAGGTTGTCCTCCAATTCCTGTGACAATTCAAAGAATCTGTCTCAATTGTAATAGATCAGTCCTGAACGAAATCACGCTTATTGAACTAGATCCAGCTTGCATCCGTTCAAACGTTTTAACGCAAACAACAAGCAATTCTTGTATAATTTGTAATTCAGTTATGAATATTCGAAGAACATCGAATGAATGTAGAGTTGATATATTTATTTCGAAGAATATTTACTACCAGAAAACGTAAGATCTTGTCCCGATCATTTAGATGAGGAAGACTGTTTACTGCGGGTATTACTGCCAGGTTTGAGGTTCATCACAAGACCTTATATAATAAAAAGACCACAATTACAAATTCTTCTTCAACAACTGGAAGATAGAGTAACCGATACACAGAAATATAAAGATCAAAACAGTTTCACCGATGCAGATTTTCAATGTCTAGCAGCAGTAACCAAAAATCAATTCCAGGAATTGTTTGAATTTTGTGATCCTGTTCATGAAGAAACATCTTTCAGGTACATCAGTAAGAAAGATCTCTTGTTATTTTTGTGCGAAATGAAACAGGAACGTCGGACGAGTTTTTGAAAATGATCTATGGATATTCAAGCCGTCAAGCCGTTAGTCGGGCCATTGCCACAGTAAGAAAGTCCCTTATGGGGCGATTCGTCCCTCAAAACATTAGTTTGAGATTAGTTACAAGAAATGACTTCATAGCAGCACATGTCACCCAATTTGCGAATACGATGTATAACCCAGAGCCTAACATACCTAGGGCTATTGTATGCATTGACGGAACTTACTCTTGTATACCTAAAAGCAACAACTTTCGCATCTTGCGTCAATCCTATCGCGTGCACAAAGGACGTCATTTGGTTGAACCTGCTCTGATTGTTGCCCCGGATGGTTTCATTTTGGCCCATATTTTTCAGACTATCATAATAACGTTGCGGAGATGTTACGCCACGAGTTCGAAGACGATAGAAATCTGTTAAGGGAATGGTTTCAGGAGAGTGATATTTTTATTTTGGATAGAGGATACCGAGACATCACACTCTTGTTTGATAACATAGGTATACACTATGAGATGCCTGTTAACCCAGCAAGAGGACAAAGTCTACTCAGTACGGAAAAAGCCAATAAATCCAGATTGGTAACTAAGAGCAGATGGATAGTGGAATCCCAAAATGGCCAAATAAAGAGTTTGTTTAATTTTTTTTTCAAAAACAATCAATATGCCACGTGTGTACAATCTCGGACAATTTTACCGTATAGCTGGAGCAATAATCAATAAATATCGTCCGCTTATCATCATGGATGGAGCAAATGAACAGGTCGCAGAGGAATTGCTTCAGCGATCACGATTGCCCAATGTTGTGCAAGCTCGGCTAGAGATGGATCGGCTTCATTTGAGGAATGGAAGATGGATACCCTTGAATCAACAGCAGATGCCACAGTTCCCTAGAGATCTAACTATCGGTGTTTACCAGGTTAATTTAGCACCATCTTATGTACAGGATGAACTCTAGAGAGAACAACAGAATATATTCCAACTCGATGAGTTACTTGAAGATCCTGGATTTTTGAGAGTAAGAGTTTATTCCAGCTTCCGAAACGCAGCAAAGTATCAGCTCTGGATTGTGTACACTCACGACGAAAATGAAGAGTCAATACAGGGATATTATTGCACATGCAAATCGGGTGCGAGGACCGTCGGATGCTGTGCTCACGTTGCTAGCGTTTTATGGTTTTTTGGTTAAGCTCGCCATAACCAAGGAGTCAATTATCCAAATACCAGTTTAATAAGCCATGTGCTCGATGTCGCTAATAGAATGAACCAGATAAATCTCAATGATATGATGATAAATGAATAAGGTAGTATCCACCCAACCAACGATCGAGTACTTAGATAGGAGTTGACATGGCGTAAGAGGCTTGATTTTTCCTTTATATTGTTAAGATTATTTATGATTGTGTTACGTTCGTTGATATAGTTTCATGTTACCAAATAATTCATTTTGCCCTCGATTTGATTCATAATATTTCAAATGATTTCTTGCGATTGCTAAGATAGTTTATAATTGTTTTTTGTTTATTGTCATTATTATTATTATGAATGTAACTCTTATTATTATATTGTTTTGATTGATCCACTCATTCATTCTGCCAACGATCATATTAATAGAGAGTATTCATTCGTATGTGTAAATTTCAATTCAACATTTATTAAAAAATATAGTATTTTCAAGAATTTTGGGGTTAATATCGAAAGTTCCATTCATAGTTCGCTTCCAACACCCGGACTTTCCCATTCTACCTGTAAAGTACTGTATGGTATCAAAGATGTAGACATTTTCACGGCTTCATTTGTCTGTAAGATGCTATCATCCATTTCGAGCCATTCTGAGGAAAATGTCTTTGCACCCTTGTCAGATTATTGAGATTTGTGACAAACAAATCATATATTATATGTAAATGACATCAATAGTGATCACAATTGTTATCTCTGAGAATATATGGTTTTCCCATTTTCCCCCATTACAGCTCGCTGAGCCTCGTTATGAACATTTTGGAAAATATATTTGATATTATTGGACTTCAGATATATTCGGATTCAATTATTATGGTCTCTCTTCAAAAAATACCCAAAATATGTCGTTTCTTGAAAATGTGAATTATTCTGGCATTATCTTGTAGCATGGAAAGATGTATGGAAGATCTTGGATTTGTATCTCATTTCATAGCCATTGTGGAGCAGTGTATGAGGAATTATCGATGACGGTGTCTAATATAACTGAGGAAGACCATTTCTCAGTCGGGTTCTGGGCGCCGAACATCCAAATTCCATCCCAACCAGAAATGAGAGCTCTCCGATTGATGAGCAAATACCGCAAAAAATGGAAAAAATCCATTTTTAAAGCTCCATATCTCGAAAACTGTCCATTTTTGCCCATTGTGGCTATGGGTACTTTCGATCAGCTCATCTAGAACTACAACATAAAAAAATTCAGCAATATTAACGGAAAGCCATTTCCCAATAGAAGTTTGCGGGATCCTTTAGTTGGGAGCGTACCCAAATAATGCATGAACGAATTTGTTGGAAGAATTGCTCTCAGCTGTTGACATCTACTCAGCAGTCAAAGTTTCTCTCATACAAAAAATCAAGTACTTAGGCCATATCACTGAACTTTAGACTTTAGCGGCTGACGTCTAACTGCACACAGTCTACACTTACATATTTGATAAATTGTTAACGACAATAAAATTAAATAATTCATGAGAAAGCGTTATTTTGATTCACGTAATCATGGTTAAAAGATATATCTTGCAACACAATTATAACGGGTATCGTATAACTCCTCTTAATGTAACAATTCTTCACTAATACATTGTATTCCTTCGGTGTTTTCAAAATTAGTTGTACCATACTCAATGTGAATGCTGTGGTATTCAAACATTAGTTCTGATTCTTAGAAGAAATATTGAAATTTGAATCCCAAGTTGGTACTGGGTTATTCCAGCGAAATTGTAAAAAATTACGTGTATAAAGTTTAAGAAATAAAATTAGAAAATCGATTGAATTATTTCATTATCATTCTCTACCGACAATATATGTTTGAGTCTTACCTGACATTGAGATCGTTATTAGATTTTGAGGTATTTATTTGAAAAAAATAAAATTTAATCCTATATTTTACAGAAGCTTCTTTCCAGCGGCGCCTAACGGCTCTTGCACTTCTTCCGGATACTTCAGCTATAGGTTTTAGTTTAACTTCTTCTTTACGCTTCCGATAACCCGTATTTCTTCTATTTTGGCTTGTTCATAAAGTTCAGGGTTCTCCTATAGTTTTTCCCTTCTCCTTCGTTCATAATCACGTTTTTGTTTACGTCTTTTTTCTAACTGTTTATTATTAGCCATTTTTTTCTGAAACAATAACCACTACATGTTTTTTAGAGCACTTAACAATAATTTCAGTCAACACCTGTCAACAACATGGACAGTTCAAGTCCATGGTGATGATGTCCATGGAGATGATGAAACGTAGTATTTTCAGCATTTTTCAAGTAGATACAATTCTCTAAAAAAGATCTGATGTATGGAGGACCTTCTTGTACCTAATATCATCTTAATTTTACGTTTACTAGCCATTTATACCAAAACACTACATGCCAGAGAGATACATGGAATTGATGTATTAAAAAATACGTACCTCATTAAACATTTGTTTCACTCGAAAAACTGTAAACAATGCAAAGCACACAACCACCTCCAATGCTGATGGAGAACTGAGGTGTATGGCAAATCTATTCTAATATTAGTTTACTCCTGTGGCGCCCTTTAATTGATTTATGGTAAAAACCAGGATGGTCCATGGTGATGATGACATTTTGGGTAACAGAGTAAAAGTGGCACATATTTGCTAAATTCTGATTTTAATTAAAAATATTTTTATATCCAGAATTTGCCTAACATGTATTCTATCAAAGGCTAGAATGATTTAAACTTGTAATGGATTATTTATGCTTGTAAAGATTATGTGAATGCAGTGGACTTACAGTGGGTTTACAGTCCATGGCGATGATAAATAGGGGTAAAATATTTTGTTTTTCTGAGAAACTTTTTTTTTCAATTAATGTTAGCAGCATCAGAAGATGGGGTGTTTCTGATATTATTACGATTTTTAAATCTGCAATTGATTATTTGGGTTTCAATATATTCACTAGTTACAGCAAATTTAACTATTTCGCTGGAATCAGCCTACTGTGTACTTTTGTTCAATATGTGAACCTTTGTATTTTCAAAAGAATTTTCAACTTTTCGATATCTTTATGGAATTCTATAGTTACATCGAAGCGAAAAGAACCCAGTTTGGTTATACTTCTTCCTTCTAAATTGAATCAGATAAGTAACTTTCAAATATAAGGAAGCGTTTAGGAAGATTTGAATCCTCCTCCAACTGTTGATCGTAGAGTTCAAGGTTTATACATAAATAAAAATGCTGTTTGTGTTTTCTAATGAAAATATGTCCCACTCTTCCTTACACATGAGTCGTTATCTTGATCATTAAATAAATATTTCGCATTCGGATTCGCCCTCACTTCCTCGAAGAACCTTTCGCTTGTGTTTTTTGTGATATTGATATTACCTTTCTCGTATTTTTGTTTTTTTTTTCGATTTATTGGGTGTTTCTCTTGGTATTCGATGTATCCCATCGTTCTCTTTGGAGCCTGAGATAATATTCATTTTTAATTTCCTTGACTGATAAAACCGCCAATTTTGGGAAAAGTTTTTGTCACTTCTGGATATATTTGAAATGGCTGTGCTAAGATAAGAGACATTCAAGTGAGTATAAAAACATCTTAGATATGTTAAAGGTACGAGATTTAGAGATATTGAACATTCACTGCGATATTCTGTTTATACACGAATAGAACTTTTATAGAACAGCCAATATCGGCCGCAGGTGGAGATTTTCAGGATGTCCCCAAAAAGACTTTGTACTAAGTTTTTTTGACAGCCTTTTCATAGACACAACAGAACATTCCCAAAACGTTGTAAATAACATATTTTTAGAGATCACTTTGGACATTTGAAGGTGTCACATTCCCAGCAAACACGTTACGTCACTTTGCAGTGTCGCGAAGTCTCAAATTGCACATTAAAATGTATCTTCACTGAGATTACGCATATTTGTTGAAAACATATTTACTTTGCGACACTGCTTTGTTGATAAAAATTCGAAAATGCAGTGATAATAATTTGAGGATATCAATAAATGACCACAATGCCATCTCCACACCAGTGTTGTTGAAACAATGCACATTGAGTGAGTGTTTGCAGCAGTTTTACATTATTTTATTCTAAATATTACTAATTAACGATTATATACGAACTAATAGAGAATTAATTATATTAACGTTTCATCCAGCCAGAGGCAAG
>JAFIRS010008823.1:0-14298 GCA_018342105.1 Gonioctena quinquepunctata | reverse complement strand
TCTATAAAAATTTAGAATATCTGCATTTGATTTTTTTTTTTTTTTTATGTTCTGGTTCCCACGAAAGGGGATATCCTGTAATGTTCAGAGAACATCGTGGGAACCAAGGGAAAGAAGGTAGGAGTTGGTGTTCTTCTTAAATTTCTGAAGGTTGTATGCCTCGGGAACACCCCCCTAGGTATCGAGTTCCAAAGCCTCGCTGTTCGTTGGATAAACGAGTCTTTGGAAAGTGATGTTCTGCAGGTCTCCAAAGTGACCACGAAGGGGTGTGATGACTGAACTTGACTGGTTAATCTCGAAGAGACTGCCAAAGCAGGAACGATTGTTGATATTTCAGAAGAGCATCGCCCATGAAAATATCTATAAAATAGAGACAAATCGCCAACTTTTCTACGGTGTTCCAGACAAGTGAGCGAGTTTGTAAGCGAGGCATCACCGACGAGACGAATTGCCCTTTTTTGGACAGAATCCAATAGCCTCAGGATATGTTTAGGTGCCGCACTCCAAATATGGGAACAGTATTCCAGGACAGGTCGGATCTGTGCCTTATAGATCATAAGCAGCTGACTGGGGGTGAAATAGCTCTTGGCACGAAACAAAAAACCAAGTTTTTGGGATGCACTTTTGGCAATGGATCTCACGTGATTTTCCCAGAAAAGGTTATTGCTGATAGTAATACCAAGCATCGATATGGATGACTTCAGTGGTATGGTTACTCCTGACAAAGTTATGTTAGGCACAGTGAGATCGGCTTTTCTAGAGAAAAGACATGCTTGTGTTATGTTTGCATTGAATTCTACCAAGTTATTAGATCCCCATTCGAGAATTGTTGCTAAGTCTATATTTATATTATTAACATTTCTTCCTCGTTCATTTCTGGTTTCACGGGCTGATATAGGGGCCCTGGAAGAGAAAGCGGTATGGAGAGTACTATCATCGGCAAAGCTGTGTACTGGACATGAAGTTGCTTTCAACAGGTCGTTGATGTGAAGTAGAAATAGTGTTGGTGCGAGAATAGATCCTTGCGGAACACCAGCATTTATGAGTAGAGTGTCAGATGGAACTCCATCGACCACTAGATGGAGAGACCTGTTTGAGAGAAAACTAGCAAGCAGAGAACACAGCTGAGGGGACAAGCCATAAGACGGAAGCTTGGCGAGGAGTCCCTGGTGCCAAACTCGATCGAACGCCTTGGAGATATCTAATGCCACAGCTAAAGTTTCTCCATACTTTTCAATAGATAGCTGCCATATATGTGAGACGTAAGCGAGCAGGTCACCAGTTGATCTCTGATGGCGGAAGCCATATTGCCTATCGTTGACAATTCCTTAGTCTTCCAGATATTTCATGAGCTCGATGTTGATGGCTTTTTCCATGACCTTTGAAATAATAGATAGCAGTGCGATAGGTCTGTAGTTGCTAGGTAGGGCCTTTTTGCCTTTTTCAGGGACTGGCTGTACTCTTGCAATTTTCCAATTGGACGGAAATACCCCCAAATTGTAATAGTGGTTGAACAACTTGCAAAGAACAGGTGTTAGTTCGGGGGCACATTTCTTGAGAACAATCGGCGGGATTCCGTCAGATCCACAGGCTTTGTTGGTGTTGAGACCCAGCAAAATCTTTCTGATAGTACGTTGGCGAAAGGTGATCTCGGGCATGTGACTGTCAATAGGTGTAATGTTCGGGGGTTGTTTTCCCGATGAATCCAGAGTGGAATTTCCAGCAAATAGTTGCGCGAAGATATTGGCTTTTTCCTGGGCAGTCGTTGCTAGTGTTCCATCTTCTTTGGTTAGAGGAGGAAATGAGCTGGAAGTGAAGTTTCTTCCCACAGCTTTGGCGAAAGACCAAAATGAACGGGATCCGTTAGGACATTCAACAAGTTTTGATCTTATTTTGGCATTGTGGGCGTCTTTTGAGCATTCTATTGTCTCTTTGCATATGCCTCTAGCCTCGACATATGCTGAAAGAGCATGTTGTGGAGATGAGGGTGTGATCAGAGTTTCCAAGTGGGGCACAAACTTCTGTTCTATACGGGTCAGGATTGGTGGTGAGGAAAAGATCTAGTGTATTGGCAGACTGGTTGTTGACATCAGGGATGCGGGTTGGTAGCTCGACCAGTTGTTCCAGACCATGAGTGATGGCGAAGGCCTCGGCTTGACGACCTGCATCATCTGTTTTGTTAGAGAATTTGAGCCAGGCAGCGTTATGTACATTAAAGTCTCCCATGATTATGCTTTCAGCTGTTGGATGGTTCTCCTGAATTTTGTCCAGTTTGAGTGATAAGAACTCAAAGAGGTCGTTATATGAAGGTTCATTAAGTGATAGGTAAAGGCAGCAGAGGAACTTAGTCAGTTTGGTATCAGATAGCTTGACCCACATCACATCAAAGTCTTTCGGTTCCAAACTCTCTTCACGCTGGCATGAAAGGTTAGCCTTAGCGTAAAGGCAGACTCCACCTTTGAACCTGAATCGAGAATGGAGTTCGTAACCAGGACAAAGCATATGGACCTTGTTGGTGGACGAGTTTACTTGTGTTTCTGTTAGAGCCAGAATATCCGGTTTTTTCGTCTGTAGGTGATGGTGGACGTCATTGATGTTCTTGTTGAGTCCGCGGATGTTGCAAAATTAATTTTAATGTTGAGTCCCCTCGAGTACCTCTCGCCCGGAAATCCGAATGGAGAGGTATTTTGCTTCCGGAGTGTTTTACTCTAGGAGACTTCATCATTATTACTATTTGGATGTACCTGAAAATAAAGGAGGAATTGGGAAAAAGGAAAGAGGGAGACCGGAAAGTATCGACCGAACACTGAAACATGGAATGATCCATTTCACAGCACACAAAGTATTATTATCCATTTTGATAGAAATACCATGAAAATCACTTATTGTCAAACTGAAAGATTGTCTTGCTCTGTTTTGGTTATGGCCCACTACTATCATTTTCATTCCGCAGTGTAACAAGTCGTTATAGGTTATATTACCAAATTTAAATGAACTGATTAAAAAATCAAATTATTCTGGAATGATTCGCTTCAAAATGTTCGTACTTTTGGAGATTCAGCTGAAACAGGAGTTTTTTTATAACTCTCAGATGATGCAAGTTTTAGCATAGATCAATTGAAAAAATATCTCAGGAAAATTGGGAAATAGGTGTGAGTCATACACGAAAAAACGTCCATTATTAATCATTTTTCAGATCATCCTGTATATATAATTTCAGTTTCAGATTCTATCCCCTAATCTGACTTTTTTCGAGTATGACTCATATCTATTTTCAAATTTTCCTAAGATGAATAAAGTATTATTATTATTATGAATTTGTCTCCACTTCAGAATGTTCAAACGAAAATTATCATTGGGCACGATAATATAGACTTGATGATTGCTAGAGAGGTTAAAGATGGAATCAAAATAGCACCTAATATATCGAAAACAAAATAAGGCTTGGTTGAAATTTTACAAAATATTTTTTGCGTAAACTTTCACAGATAGGTAAAGGTAATTATCAGGGGAAGTTATGAGGAATTCTATAGGGATTACAAAAGTGATATAATATACGGGGTGTTTCTTTTGAAACAACAAAGAAGCCACAACTTTCTGATACAAGCGGCAATACTGTATTAATAGAAATATTTTAGACGGATAGAGCATGTTCAATTATCAACGCCCACAAACGACCCCGCACCATCATTATGGAAAATGGCTTCTGGTTTAATTTTGGCAAAAGTGTCCATTGGCACTAAAAAATCCACCGACTAGTTTTCGAGATACAGGGTGGGAAAGATGAAAAGTGAAGCTTTCTGCTCAGAACTTTTCATTTACAATTCCGATAATTGACATAACGCCTATTTATTCTGAAAATTTCATAAATTTATTTTCAACCAATTAGAAGGCTCCTTTTTGTTTACGTTGCTTATAGCAACGGGAGATTATCGCGATAATTTTGTTAGTTCCTATTAACTCAATGGAATTAATATCTCAGTGTCGGTTAGGTAGCCACTCCTCCACTCAAAGTTGGTATAATGCACCTAGAATGATTATAGCGTAGGAACTGTTTTCACAAAATAACCACTCTGCTAACAATGCGGCATGCGCAATAACTCAAGTGCATATGTTGCTGACAAAAAATTAAACGTTGATGAACTGAGTGAAAATCACGAAATTTCATCAAATCTGAATTTATTTGAACGTACAGAAGTCTTAAAGAACCACTGATTAAATCTGATTAACCTTAAATCTCATGCAGGAACTTCATCTGAATTTTACAAAAAAATCTGATTGAAATCCAAAGATATGTTATTGGATATTAAGAATCAAAATATTGAATACATCAGGCATCTACAAATTCAAAGAGGAATCCGGATGTTGTAGTAATAAAAAATGGAAATGGTTACCTACAAATACCTACATGTGTAGTCCAATTGTAAGTTAAAATAGCGAAAATCTGTTAATAAACCAATGAAAGCGATTACGATAAACATATAATTGAATATACTAAACCATCAACAAGCAGTGACTAGCATTTAGTTGATTTGCTTGTTTTTTTTTCAACATCAACCTCGGGTTTTTTCATTCAAAAGCATTTATGCAAAAAACACAATCTACTCAAATATGATTTGTGAAATGTCAGTGGAGCGTGACTCTCGAATTCCCAAAGGATCGGTAAGAAAGATCGCTGTATACGATTTGAGCAGTGACTAATGACTCGCACCACCGTAAAAATAAACGGGAAAATTATTTGAAATTGGTTTAATTTTAATGTATAAGGAGGTACCAAGAAGTTCGTTACAGTTTACAAATGAAAATTTGATAAGCGGGGCCTCAAAAGTTAGTTTTACGAGAAATTCATTAATTTTGAGAAAACGTAGACATAAAAGAAACTTTCGAATAATAAAACTTGTACATGAATTTGTTGCCCATCTCTCAGAAAATATTTTTGAGCTTCAGTTCTATTTTCAAATTTGCATGACATCCGACACATCTCGTTTTTTTGTAATCTTTTAGAACATGTTCTTTTCCTTTTTCATCGGAATGGGCGTTCGATTGATAGTGAAGCTAGTAATTCTTTGCATTTCGTAATGGGTATTTTGTACTGGTGTTACCTCTTCATAGAGTATGGATGCATTCACTGTTCTGTACTGTACTGATCCAAAAATCAATTCGAAAGCCAACTTTCGATACCATTTGGTGCCCCTCCGTAAGCATTGTGAATAAGACTTCAGCTGATCCGATAAATCAATGTAGGCTTTATAATTATTTCAATCAAGTACAGCTCTGGGCTTTTCTGATTCTTTACCATTTTTTTTCGTTCAAGCAGTTCCAGCATGACGACACGGTGTCCAATAAACTACAATTCCTACTACCGTGTGGTAAATGTTGTGTCTCACAAAAAACTAAACGGTTTTGTTTTGTTTTTTTTTTCTTTATCACAAAATATCATCGCCACATGGAATATTTGATGGAAAACCACCGAAATACTTATGAAAAAACATGCCGGCAACACTTTTTTGAAAATATGCCGGTCGTAAATGTGTTGATAACGGCCTCATAAAAATCCCCTCATCTTCCCTATTAAATAATTGGGAATTATAATAAACAGACACCACAGATGAAACTATAATACGGATTATGCATCAAAAAAATTTAAGAGCATGGCCAACTGGTTCAAAGATTACGGAAAAATACTTGACTTGAAATAAATGACAATTCTATATAACACAATAATTCAGCCACACATAACATACGGAATAGGGTGATATCGCAGACGTTCACCTAAACCTTCAGAGACGTCACAAAAATGGTTATTAAAAATCATACTCCGCAAAGACTATAGTACCCGACTGATATATTACTCATAGAAGCGAAAGCTCTAGATGCCCGTCAATTGTACTATCTATCACTAGTTCTCTATCATCACGAAAACAAACACAAACACGAGCGCATAGAGCACAAACATGAAACACACTTCAAAGTCAAAACAACAACTATTCCAAGAGTTAATACACAAAAATGTCAAAGATCATTTACTTACCTCTGTCCAGTCTTTTATGCTGATATACCCAACGGCTCACGAACAATTGAGTCGTTGGGATTGGTAAAAAAAAAGACTGAAAGATTGGCTGCTTACGCATCCGAGACAAAAAATACACCGATCAATTGATAGGAAAACGTGAAATGAGATTCACTATGCCTCCCATATTGAGTATGTGAACATGTATATGCGATTGTACATGAACATATTCTTTTAGTAATATCTAAGTGAAGAAATAAGCCCATGCACGAGAAAAACCTTTTCTTGGGCGCCCTTTACTGCCTTTCATTATAAGTGATAGTTATACTCAGATTGTACATGTGAAAATTGTACATGTATGCTATTGGGCAGTATAGTATAGGGTAAAATTCAATTCTTTCAGTTTTCTATTATTGATTTTATGTACATGGATGGTAATTTTCTGATGTATTCCTTGAAGGATTTATTTGTCTTTTCATAAGCTGCACTTCTACTCCTACGAAATTGATGTAGCAATCGTTTGAAAACCAACTTGTTTGGATGATTTTGGTCTGAACACTCACCAATCACTAAAATCATATCTATACGCTCTTGAATGGGATAAGTTTTCATTTTCAACGCTAATAATTCAGTGAATGTTTTGAATAACGTAAAACACAATAACTGTCAATAAGAATTCTTCCAACAAGTTGAATAAATGTCGTATCAAAGCTATCTCGATTCAAAGAATGCATTGAAATGAGAACTACTATTTGAAAAATTCAATATCTGAAAAACTATTCAGGTTAGGTATAGGGAACCTTCCTATGAAATGAAAGATAATTGAATTTTATATTGTTCATACCAAAAAAATACAGGGTGTTCTATTTGAAATAACAAAGTTATCATTGTCCGAAATTATAAAGAAGTAACAATGAATTTTTAACATTCTGTATGATATTGAGAAACGGGTTTTATCGAAATCAATAGCCCAAATCCCCTTTTATGCTTGGTCAGAATTCGAAGGGATGATTTCTATACATTTCGATGTAATTTAGTTCCCAATTGTACCTAGCATTTTCATAAAAGAATCAATAACTCGAGAACGATTATAGTTAGGTGCATAGTACCATATGAAATCATATTATTTTTTCCTGACCTATTCAAAAGTTATGAAATGAAATGCATTAACCACACACAAAGTCGTCTTCACAAAAGGTTCAATATAAATTGAAACACAATTGGTAGACCGACAGGCGAGAAACAACTATTTTCCCAGCAAATACCACGCAGAACGTTGAATGATAGTCACCTGACAATCCATGCAAACTTCCATATAAATGGATATTGTTCGCAAATGTTTCTTTCTGATAAGCTCGATTATGTTCAAATTCATGTCGTGCCCGCCTAACAATCCGCATATCGGTTTCAGGCTTTTTGGCCCTCATCAGTACGGAGTAGTCACCAGCCAGAGATCCGGAGAGCTCTGGCCAAAGTGAGACACAACATAAATAAAATCATCATCGAGCTTAAAACATCTTTGGGTGCGTCGAAAAAGATAACTTTCAACCGGCGACACCTAGTGACAGAAAGAAACACTCCATACAATTCTCCTACCTCGATAGGATTCTAAATAAAAGATTCCTTCTCAGTAGGAGTGGCTTTGATTGCCCGACTGGCAAATTTCTATGGAAGAAAAAGCCATATGAAGGGGATAAGATATGAAATGAAATGCATAAAGCACTCACAAAGTCGTCTTCACAAAAGGTTCAATATAAATTGGAACACAATTGGTAGACCCACAGGCGAACAACAACTACTTTCCTAGTAAATACCACACAGAAGGGTGAATGATAGTCACCTGACAATCCATGCAAACTTCCATGTAAATGGATATTGTTCGCGAATGTTTCTTTCAAAAGTGTAACGAAATACAGGGTGTTCCATTTTAAAAAACGCAACTTTGATATGTCACACTTATTTGAGCCACCCTGTAGACTCCGAAATAATTTTCTTCTGCAGCCCTAATCAATATACATTAAATGGAATGGAGAAATTTCCGAAAAAATTAATGGTTTGGTTCACAGGGACCGTGTCGTATAGGGTGCCCCACCCTGTATAGTCCAAAAGTTACCCTCAAAATAAAATGTTTCAATTGGTTTTCAATTTCTTGTCATCTGTTATTCTGAGAAAATCCGAAACTATATAATTCATATCTGTTTCTGAATATTCACGATTTCTAATGTCAAGTCTGGAAAATCAAGTGTTGTTGGTATAAAATTTATGTTAACAATCGTTGTAAAAAAATCTCCTTTCTCGCCAATTTTTACCAATGCATTTGTCCAACCTTTCCTTTTTCTTATGAGTTAACAATATAGCTTCAACATTTTTCAAATTGCTTTTTAATTTCAATACTTTTTCTTCATGTCGAAATTATATTTTATATTTTGGAGAGGACCTTCGGATCTGGTTTTGGAATTTGTTGTTCAACTTCAAAAAGGAAAATTTTCAATAAGTTTTTTATTCTTCATTCAATTATATCATTATAGTTTCTGATGTAATCTGAACCCAGAAGTTCGTCGAATGGCAATATCCGTATCATTAAAGGAAATAATAACAGATTCCTTAATAAAAAAAATTTCATCGGTGGTGTTACCTTAAATAGATACATTTTCAGGCGATCGCGTAAAAATATATTTTTCACAGTATATGGTTTAAAAATAGAAATTTCTGCTCATGTGTCAATTGAGATATTGAATTTCCCTGTGGAATCAATGAATAATACACCATATTTAAATTGTTGTTTTGTGATCGGTTTAGAAGTCGAGATCTTACTGAATTAGTGTTATTGAACTTATTTCATTGTTTGTTATGTACCTCTACTCAATACGTTTGAGTCATACGGTCGTTAACTATCAGTTCGTTTGGTATTTCCAATTAATCATAATTGTTATCGAATGATTAGTCATAACATTGCACATCATAATAGTCAGGGTGATTCCTTGACGAAAATTGAAGGGGGTTTTTCATGTTAACAAAAGCTCTTAGGCCTTTCCTTGAAAAGTTAAACGCTTCCAAAAATAAAATGTTCTTGAAATTGCTGAGGAGTTGAAGAATTAGCATTTTGTGGGCATATTCTACCAATAAGAAGGTTATCTATGGATATTTTTTTAATTTTGTTGTGATCTCTATTCCATTTTTTACCAGAACTTTTTAACGAAACAAAATTTGTCAATTAAAAATATGTGTTGGAAAGAACGATTCATTGCTAAACTTTTTCAACTCATATAATGTGTCCGTAAAAGCAATAGTTTCCTGATTAAAAAATGAATTGTGCTTGAACGGATCTTCTGTGAATGGAATCGAAAAATCTAGTAGGTGGCTGTCACGTTTTGTTTGCACAACTTGTGACTTCAATCGTGATATTTCAAAATTATTCCGTTCGTTTTAACTTTTAATGTAGTCATGTACCAGTAGCATGTTTTGTTTTAATAGAATATCAAATTGAAAATACAAACAAAACAAAATAATGTGTATTACAACAAAGAAAAAGGCAACAAGATGAAAACTGCTCGAAATGACCACCTCCAACCATTTCACGGAAATCAAGTCTTCGTTTCATAGATTGGCGCAAACGTTGAAATATTCCTGGTGTGTTCACATTCACATTCACACAATGGGGGTCGTATAAACCAAGGACCCCAGATGCAAAAGTCCAAGGGCTTTAAGTCTGGAGTTCTGGGAGGTCTATGTTGAGGTCCTGCTCTGCCTATCCAACGATTTGGATACACGTCGTCCAAGTACTGACGAGCAGTTATGCTGAAATGAACAGGCGCACCATCGTGCATAAACCACATTCGTGGTCGAATAGCTAGTGGAACATTTTCAATTAAAATGGGAAGCTGTTCCTGGAGAAAATTTGTATAGGTTGCACCAGTTAGCCTCAACGGTAGAAATACGGTCCAAATATATTTTCGCCAATAAAAGGATAACCGTAGGTGGAAGATGGTCTCATCGCCCGGTGAAATACCACCATATCGACTTTGTGTGCTGTGAAATGGATCATTCCATGTTTCAGTGTTCGGTCGATACTTTCCGGTCTCCCTATTTCCTTTTCCCCAATTCCTCCTTCATTTTCAGGTACATCCAGATAGTAATAATGATGAAGTCTCCTAGAGTACAACACTCCGGAAGTAAAATACCTCTCCATTCGGATTTCCGGGCGAGAGGTACTCGAGGGGACTCAACATTAAAAATTAATTTTTGCAACATCCGCGGACTCAACAAGAACATCAATGACGTCCACCATCACCTACAGACGAAAAAACCGGATATTCTGGCTCTAACAGAAACACAAGTAAACTCGTCCACCAACAAGGTCCATATGCTTTGTCCTGGTTACGAACTCCATTCTCGATTCAGGTTCAAAGGTGGAGTCTGCCTTTACGCTAAGGCTAACCTTTCATGCCAGCGTGAAGAGAGTTTGGAACCGAAAGACTTTGATGTGATGTGGTTCAAGCTATCTGATACCAAACTGACTAAGTTCCTCTGCTGCCTTTACCTATCACCTAATGAACCTTCATATAACGACCTCTTTGAGTTCTTATCACTCAAACTGGACTACATTCAGGAGAACCATCCAACAGCTGAAACCATAATCATGGGAGACTTTAATGTACATAACGCTGCCTGGCTCAAATTCTCTAACAAAACAGATGATGCAGGTCGTCAAGCCGAGGCCTTCGCCATCACTCATGGTCTAGAACAACTGGTCGAGCTACCAACCCGCATCCCTGATGTCAACAACCAGTCTGCCAATACACTAGATCTTTTCCTCACCACCAATCCTGACCCGTATAGAATAGAAGTTTGCGCCCCACTTGGAAACTCTGATCACACCCTCATCTCCACAACATGCTCTTTCCATTTACCATCGAGCTGCACAATACCACCCCGTCTCATGTGGCATTACAATTCGGCCGACTGGGAAGGTCTTCGTATGTTTTTCTCAGCGTTTCCATGGAAAAGAGTTTGTTTCTCTTCAGTAGATCCAACACGATGTGCTGAGACAATTTCTGAAATCATCATGTTGGGGATGCAAACTTACATACCAAATACCGAAAGAAGAACATCATCCGATAAGACCTGGTTTAACAGAAACTGCTCTAGAGCTGTGGCTTCCAAACAGGCAGCATACCATCGATGGCTAAAAAATCCGGGTCCTGAGACCAGAGCAGCATATGTCGAGGCTAGAGGCATATGCAAAGAGACAATAGAATGCTCAAAAGACGCCCACAATGCCAAAATAAGATCAAAACTTGTTGAATGTCCTAACGGATCCCGTTCATTTTGGTCTTTCGCCAAAGCTGTGGGTAGAAACTTCACTTCCAGCTCATTTCCTCCTCTAACCAAAGAAGATGGAACACTAGCAACGACTGCCCAGGAAAAAGCCAATATCTTTGCGCACCTATTTGCTGGAAATTCCACTCTGGATTCATCGGGAAAACAACCCCCGAACATTACACCTATTGACAGTCACATGCCCGAGATCACCTTTCGCCAACGTACTATCAGAAAGATTTTGCTGGGTCTCAACACCAACAAAGCCTGTGGATCTGACGGAATCCCGCCGATTGTTCTCAAGAAATGTGCCCCGAACTAACACCTGTTCTTTGCAAGTTGTTCAACCACTCTTACAATTTGGGGTATTTCCGTCCAATTGGAAAATTGCAAGAGTACAGCCAGTCCTAAAAGGCAAAAGGCCCTACCTAGCAACTACAGACCTATCGCACTGCTATCTATTATTTCAAAGGTCATGGAAAAAGCCATCAACATCGAGCTCATGAAATATCTGGAAGACTCAGGAATTGTCAACGATAGGCAATATGGCTTCCCCCATCAGAGATCAACTGGTGACCTGCTCGCTTACGTCTCACATATATGGCAGCTATCTATTGAAAAGTATGGAGAAACTTTAGCTGTGGCATTAGATATCTCCAAGGCGTTCGATCGAGTTTGGCACCAGGGACTCCTCGCCAAGCTTCCGTCTTATGGCTTGCCCCTCAGCTGTGTTCTCTGCTTGCTAGTTTTCTCTCAAACAGGTCTCTCCATGTAGTGGTCGATGGAGTTTCATCTGACACTCTACTCATAAATGCTGGTGTTCCGCAAGGATCTATTCTCGCACCAACACTATTTCTACTTCACATCAACGACCTGTTGAATGCAACTTTATGTCCAGTACACAGCTTTGCCGATGATAGTACCCTCCATACCGCTTTCTCTTCCAGGGCCCCTATATCAGCCCGTGAAACCAGAAATGAACGAGGAAGAAATGTTAATAATATAAATATGGACTTAGCAACAATTCTCGAATGGGGATCTAATAACTTGGTAGAATTCAATGCAAACAAAACACAAGCATGTCTTTTCTCTAGAAAAGCCGATCTCACTGTGCCTAACATAACTTTGTCAGGAGTAACCATACCACTGAAGTCATCCATATCGATGCTTGGTATTACTATCAGCAATAACCTTTCCTGGGAAAATCACGTGAGGTCCATTGCCAAAAGTGCATCCCAAAAACTTGGTTTTTTGTTTCGTGCCAAGAGCTATTTCACCCCCAGTCAGCTGCTTATGATCTATAAGGCACAGATCCGACCTGTCCTGGAATACTGTTCCCATATTTGGAGTGCGGCACCTAAACATATCCTGAGGCTATTGGATTCTGTCCAAAAAAGGGCAATTCGTCTCGTCGGTGATGCCTCGCTTACAAACTCGCTCACTTGTCTGGAACACCGTAGAAAAGTTGGCGATTTGTCTCTATTTTATAGATATTTTCATGGGCGATGCTCTTCTGAAATATCAACAATCGTTCCTGCTTTGGCAGTCTCTTCGAGATTAACCCGTCAAGTTCAGTCATCACACCCCTTCGTGGTCACTTTGGAGACCTGCAGAACATCACTTTCCAAAGACTCGTTCATCCAACGAACAGCGAGGCTTTGGAACTCATTGCCTAGGGAGGTGTTCCCCGATGCATACAACCTTCAGAAATTTAAGAAGAACACCAACTCCTACCTTCTTTCCCTTGGTACCCACGATGTTCTCTGAACATTACAGGATATCCCTTTTCGTGGGAACCAGAACATAAAAAAAAAAAAAAAAATTCCGACCCACACGTTAAGTGAAAATTCAAATTGATACCGACCTTCTTGAATTGCATTTGGGTTATCTTCGGCCCATAGATGATTGTTATGGAAATTCGAAATCCCTGCCTTGAAAAGTTGGATTCGTCAGTGAATATTACGTTTTCTGAAAATTGAGCTTTTTTGGGAAATCATTTCTACTCGATGGGGAAAATCTAGCGGCAAAAGTGCTTCCACTCGTTGAATATGGTAAGGATACAATTGGTGATCCTTCAAAAAATCTCAAATTGGTTCATTGCTAACATTAAGTGTGTTGCAATTTGTCATGTACTTAATTCCGGACGGTCTTCAATCATATTAAGAACCTATTCTTCCAGTGCCACCGTTCTTATTACTCGTGGACGACCACAATCAGTTGTTCGTATTTTAAAGGTCGATCTTCCGCAGATAGGGTCGAAAATTATAAAAATTAAGGGGTTAAAAGGGGCCGAGTTTTGGTTATGGTCTGATTCTATTCAAAATCGGTATGTGGAGGTTTTCGGGGTCGAATATGATGATTCTTCTGTGAAAATTGGAAAATTCAAGATGGCTGCTTTAAAATGGCGGCCGAGTTTTGTGATTATGGTCTGATTCTATCCAAAATTGGTTGTGGAGGTTTCTGGGGTCGAATATTATAATTCTTCGGTGAAAATTGAAAAATTCAACATGGCGGCTTTAAAATGGCGGCCGAGTTTGGTGATTATGGTCTGATTCCATTCAAATTTGGAATGTGAGGGTCTTTGGGGTCGGAGATTATAATTACCTTATTCAATAAGATTATTCCATTTTTTTATGTTCAAAAAAATTATAAAAATAATAGTTAAAAAAAAACACACTTTTATAAATAAACCACAATTAAAAGTAGGAAATAAATAATAGTTTAAAAAAACCAAAGAACACGCTTTCATAGAAAACCAGGCTAGAAAATGAAAAATAAGAAAAAAAAATTATTTTATTCAAGAAAAAGCTTGGGGTGCATGGTATCAATAATTATATAGTTCATTACACACCTAGGGCAGTAAAGTAAGAAATGTCTCAGATCACAGGTAATTGTTGGCCGTGGCGATACCATGCACCCCAAGCTTTTTTTTAAATAAAATAAATTTTTTTCTTATTTTCTATTTTTTT
>JAFIRS010008822.1:0-14300 GCA_018342105.1 Gonioctena quinquepunctata | reverse complement strand
AGGATCCTATTGTCCAGAATAAGAGTTCCATTGTGCCCAATGACTTAACAGCCGGCGAGTAACCTGCGACTTCCTGCCATGATGGCTTCGATTGCCTTCTTCCAGCTGACAACAGCCGTCGGGGTCTTTCTTTTGGTCTTTCTGGATCTTGCTGTCATTCCAGTGTCATCCATTGCCGCGGTTCTACAAAGTGTTGCTTCTTTCTTTCTGCTCGTCGGCAATGTAACAATCATCTGGACATGGTCTCGACAAGGCATCTGCATTCTTATGGCTAGTTCCGGCTCGATGTTCGATCTCGAAATCGAATTCTTGATATCTCTGATCCAACGTGCTACTTGACCTCAGGATTTTGAACTGTAAGAGCCATTTGAGAGCTGCATGGTCAGTTCTCAACAGAATCTCCTTCCATACACGTACTTGTGAAGTGCTCCACTCCTTTTACAACAGCTAACAGCTCGCCTGGTGACACAATAATTGCGCTCTGGTTTGCCAAGCGTCTTGCGGGAAATAACCAATGACCTTCTCCTGTCCCTCCTGGATCTGAGATGGGACACTCAAGTCCCACGTTGCTGGCGTCCGTATGCAGAATGAATTTCCCTTTGGGTGGGATAGCTCAGTACAGGTGCGTTGATCAAAGCTCCTTTCAGCTTCCTGAATGAGTCTTGACATTCTTCGGACCACTGGAACTTTGTTTGCCCTCCGTGAGCCTGGTCAGTGGTTTAGCGATGTTGGCGAATCCCAGCACATACGGTGATAGTATGTATAAACCAAGGCAACTTCGAAGTTGGTGAATGTCTTTTGGGATGGGCCAATCTTAACAGCTTGATCTTCTGGTCATCCATTACCCCTTTCCCCCAGAGAACGTGGCCGAAGTATCGTACTTTTTTGGAACAGATGGCATTTCTTGGGGCTCAGCTTCAATCCGGAGTTCTCAGTCGGGGAATACTTCCTCCAAGTTTTCACGTGGCCCTCGAACGATCTGCCGACCACAATTATGTCGTTGAGAAACACTGGACACGTGTTCCATGAGAGTCCTTTCAGCACTATCTCCATCAATCTTCCGAATGTGGCGGGAGCATTACAGAGCCCGAATGGCATAACGGTAACTGCCAATCCTGAGCCGATGGTAAAAGCAGTTTTTTTCCGATCTTCCTGGCCAGTTCTACTTGCCAGTATCCACTCTTCAGATCAAGGGTCGAGAAAATCGTGGAACCAGAAACTTTCCCAGGTGTCATCTATTCTCGGGAGAGGGTAACTGTCCTTCTTCGTGACATTATTGTTGGCGATAGTCTACACAAAAGCGTGTCGATCCATCCTTTTTTCTTCACTAGTACGACTGGAAGGACCAGGGACTGTCAGATGGTTCGATAACTCCTTCTTTTCCCATATCGCTGACTATTTTTGTCAGCCTCTTCCTTCTTGGCAAGAGGAAGTCTTCTTGCTGATTGCCGGATCGGCTGAGCACCTCAGTATCAATTTTTGTGCTGGACCACAAGTTCGACCCCTTTTCCTTGTCCGGTATCGAAGATGTCTTGGTACTTTTGACTAAATCTCTTAGTTTGGGCTGTTGGCTGGTTTTATGTCTTTGGAAGAGATGGCAACTAATTTTTCTAGTTCTGTGGGAAGTTGTTGGTTGGCTAATCGTCTGTACGCCCGGGTCATAGATGAAACTGACGAGCAGTGCCCCAAAATTGTTCCTTTCTTCAAGGTCACTGGGAAATAATTGACATTCATGACCCTTACCGGCACAAATTTGTCAGCACGCAACAAGGTCTTCTTCCCTAGTGCAATCCCTCGTCCAATTTCTCATCATGGTTTGGGCTCGAACATCACAGCTCTCCACTGCTCGCACTCCCGTCCAGGCGAGCCTTCCAGAATGGTTTCAGCCCCTCAGGTACGCTTACATCTTCAGCCAACAGCCACGGATCAATCCTCACTTCTCCAGAAGACCAGCTCTTCTCCGTTGACACGTGGGGCGCCGTCTTTGAAATCCAATTCAAACCCTCTGAATTTATGATGTCCATTCCGGGTTGCATCGTCTTCGATGTCCGCTGTGCCTGATTTTCACTTTAGTGCTGCCCAAAATTATTTCAATCGGTAGCTCACCATATACGGTAGCTGGCTACCTGTTGCTGTGCTAGCTTCCAAGTTGTCGGTTCAACCGTTCTGGTGTTCTGGCAAAGGAAGGCCAGAATTTCCTAGTCGCACCTGTATCTAGCAGCATGGTGCAAGGCTCGTTATTGATGAGACCGTCTACGAAGACACCTTTGTTCTGTTGTTGAAGGATAGCGACATATGCGTTGTTAACCGGGGCTTGCCAGACACATGCCGACGATTGCCCCTTCTCGTCGACCTTCTTTAGTTTTCCTGCATCGGAGTCGATGAATGTTGGACATTTGCTACGCACATGTCCAATTTGCCAATTCCAGCATCTTATCTGTCTTTTCTCAGGCAACACTTCCTTAATCACTTTTCTCATGGCAGCTTCCAAGTTAGCAGGCTCCTGTGAGTCTTCCTCAATCGTTCGAACTTTATTTTGGCTTTCGTAGCATTGTTTTGCTGCTTCGAATTCCAAAGCGCGTGCCAGTGCGTCTACGAGATGTGTTGGACGAGCTAATATCAACGCTTGTCTGGTTTTTGGGTCACGGAGTCCATCCAAGAATGCCTGAACCGCTAATCGCTCCATTACATTTTCCGGTGTGGCTGGATATGCGAGACGAACCAAGCGTGCAATGTCAGTTTCGAATTCTTGTAAGGATTCGCTCGATTTTTGGCAGCGATTTTTCAGCCGGGAGTGGTATACGTGTTCCAAATGGGCGTGGCCATATCGTAAGTCTAGATGTTTAATCAGCTGATCATAGTCCTCCTGTTCTTGGGCGGTGAGAGTTTGTAGAATATTTGTCGCTTCTCCACGTAATGCAAATGTCAGTGCTACAGCTCTTTCCCCTGCATTCCATCCGTTTGCTTTGGCCGCTGCTTCAAACTGCCGGCGGCAATTTGCCCATGGAGTTTTTCCGTCGAACTGAGGCGGCTTCATGGAAAGCTTCCCTATTTCTGAAATGACCTTGACATCTTTTATACCCTCTTGAACTTTATCCAAGTTCAAACTCAAGTCCAGCATTGCATTTTCGTTAACCATCTCTGTGGAGGGCGCACTATTAATTCGTTTTTCCAGCTTACTGATCGTTTCCTTTATTTTGTCCATTTCTGCCTCGTTTATTTTTCTCCTAATTTTATTATCTTCTCTGTCTCAACGGTTCCCATTCTTTCTTCTAGAAAATTAGCCACACCACACAATTCTTTTTTTAGGCCTTCTGTGTTTTCCAGGAACTTCTCTTCCAGGCTTCTTGCATTTTCTTCCAGGCTTCTTGAATTTTCTAGAAGCTTCTCTCCAGATTTCTAGAATTTTCTTGAAGCTTCTCTTCCAGATTTCTAGAATTTTCTTCAAGCTTCTCTTCCAGATTTCTAGCATTTTCTTCCAAGCTTCTTGAATTTTCTAGAAGCTTCTCTTCCAGATTTCTAGAATTTTCTTCAAGCTTCTCTTCCAGATTTCTAGCATTTTCTTCCAGGCTTCTTGAATTTTCTAGAAGCTGCTCTTCCAGATTTCTAGAATTTTCTTCCAAAGTCCTCGAATTTTGTTGCAGCTCTTCTTTCAAGGATTCTATTATCGGACTCAAATCACCTCCGGGAACTTCGAATAAAAATGTTTCGGGGTCCTCACCTTCTTGTATAAGTCCTTCTGCAAGTCTTTCCTGGAGTACTTGCTTTTTACCCGTTGTTTCCAGTTCCCTTTCCTCCAATTCCTGTTTCAATTCCGCTACCTTCAAGTCCGCAAGGCGCACTTTCCTTGAACACATTTTGTCTTTGACGAGGTATCAGTCTGTTTCACACGAAAAGTTTGTCAGTTTGTTAAAAATTCACTTCGCGAATTCTTTCCACGGGCCACCAGTCTATTGTCTGTTCACGCGAAGAGTGTATCAGTTTATATTCCCACGCACAATTGTCCACTTGCGAAAACCGGGCCACTGTCTATTTTCTGTTTCACGCGAACAGTGTATCAGTTTATATTCCCACGCACAATTGTCCACTTCGCGAAAACCGGGCCACTGTCTATTTTGGGCGTACAAAAAAGGCTATCAATTTATTTTTCTGACTATCCACTCCACGATCACTTGTTTATTTTCAAAATCTCACTTCCGACACCAATTGCAACGTAAATAAACTTAACTTGGTTTTAATAATTTATTTCACACTTAAATCTACAACTTAATTTATATTACGCCACTGTATAGCTCGATCGTATGGGCTCGTTCAGACTGTCCACTCCCTCTTGAGGGCTGTCTATTTATCTCCGATACAGCATTCTCGATGTTTCCAATTCTGGTGGTTGGTGCCCAGCATGTTCCAGTTATTTCCAATATCGACCGTTGTTATCATGCCGCGGCGTGACTGGATTGTTCTCGAATATCTCCGGGGATGACCTCATCGTTGTCGATGGCAACGCGTGAGGCGACAGGTCCGGCCTAGGTTCGTTACAATACCTAGATACATATTAGACAAAAGAAACCTAAAACTTATATATATATATATATATATATATATATATATATATATATTATATACATCTTCAATTGAACCCTGATTTAGATACTGTATAACGGACAGGCTTTACGAAGAACTTGACAACTTTAATATTGACAAACTACTTTCGCACCAATGCCTGCTATATATGTATAAGAGTATAAAATAACAAAATCAATTATAAATTCCAACAAAAATATTCCAACCCATTCTAGTACGAACCAAGCGCTTGAAATACCTGAATTTAGGAAAAGTTACTCCCAGCACAGCCTCTCATATATAGGACCAAAATTATATAATGAACTACCACTCCAAATACAAAAAATAAATAAACTTAGTTCCTTTAAATACGAAATCAAAACTATGATCAATGAAAATAGAATCTATTTATAAAAAAACAAAAAGCACTCCTCACTCATTTACTTATCAATCTTTCTTTTGCAGAACACTATACAAAAATAATATTTTCCAAACCCCCAAGCCCTAGCAGTGTGCATCCCTCCTAACACTCCAAACACTCAATCCTCGTGTAGAAATATACATTACAAGCCTTATGCTTAGGTAATTTCTATACAGGTGTATATAAATGTGTACAATGTTAGTGATATAACTTGATAATGATAGAATGAATGAAGTTTTATTTGATATCGGTTGCATATTGTTTTTTCCAGCCTAAAACTCTCTGATAACCAAAACATAATTGTCGTGCAAATGTTGAATCCAACGAAGAAAAAGGTTGAGAACGATGAATTAATTGGAAATCCCCGTTTTTTGGTTAAATATTGTTTTTTTCCATGCTGAAACTCACTTAGTATAGTTAAATGGCTGAAACATAATTGTCGTACAAATTTTGAATTTCCTGAAGCGAAAAAAAGGTTGAGAACGATGAACTAATTGGAAATTCCTTTTTTTTTAATACACCCTCTATTTCGATTTAATATTGTTTTTTACAAACTGAAATTCACTTTAGAAATATCGAATTACCAAAACATAATTGTCGTGCAGTTTTTCATTTTCCATAAGCAGAAGACCGGCGCACATTTTTTTTTCTATGGTGTGGCTGTGTTAACTTCATATCAAGTTAGCACTTTTACTAAAATAAATAGACAAAACCAAGTCGAATATAATTTTTTTTTTAATGACAATTTGTTGAATGATTGTCGAAACACATTCAACATGATATAAATACACTAAAATATACCAGTTTTGTTAAGTGAGTTAAAGGCTGAAAATAAAACGAATTTCCAATTAATTAATCGTTCTCAACCGATTTTTTTTTGGTCTAGGAAATTAAAAATTTGCACGACAATTATGTTTTAGTAATTCGGCTCTTCAATTTTAGTCTGGAAAAAACAATACCAAACCAAAATACAGGGTGTATTTCAAAAAAGGGAATTTCCAATTAATTCATCGTTCCTAACTTATTTTGTTTTGCTTCAGGGAATTCATAATTGGTTCGACAATTATGTTTTGGTCATTCGACAATTCCTAAGTGAGTTTTAGGCTGGGAAAAACAATATTCAACCGAGCTGCAGAGTGTATTTCAAAAAAAGGGAATTTCCAATTAATTCATCGTTCTCAAACTTGTTTTTATAGCTTCAAGAAATTCAAAATTACCAGAGCAATTATGTTTGGGACATTCGACAATTGCTAGGTGAGTTTCCGGCTGTAAAAAAAAATCAACTGATACGCAGTGCGCATTGCTGAAATATCATAGAAATGCTTATATGTTCTATTAAATATATATTAGTATATTTTTATTATATTATTATTATTCAATGTATTTCGACAATCAATCGACAATTTTTCATAAAAATATATTTGATATTCGTCATTTATTGTATTGGCAGTTCTAACTTGATATCAAGTTACCCTTAAAAAAAACATACGCCGTTCTTCTGCTTCATGAAACTCAAAAACTGCACGACAATCATGTTTGGGTAATTCTACAGTTGTTGAGTGAATTTTAGTCTGGAAAAAAACAATCAACCGAGATACAGGGTATAATTAAAAAAAAAGAATTTCCAATTAATTCATAATTTTCAACTGTTTTTTTTTGCTTCAGGAAACTCAAAATTTGCACGACAATTAGGTTTTGGTCATTCTACAATTGTAATGTGAATTTAAGGATGGAAAAACAATATCTAACCTAGATACAGAGTATATTATAAAAAAAATAATTTTCAATTATTTCATCGTTCGTTCTCAACCTTTTTCTTTACTTCAGGAAATTAAAAATTTGCAGGAGAATTATGTTTTGGACATTCAACAATTGGTAGGTGTGTTTTTGGATGTGAGAAAAAATTTTCAATTGATACACAGTGTGCATTGCTGAAATATCATAAAAATTATAATATATTTTACAAAATGTATTTTAATGTTTGTTTATCATATTGAATGTATTTTGACAATTATTAATTCGACAAATTTTCATAAAAATATATTCAATATTAGACTCAAGTTGGTCAATTTATTGTAGGGCACTGCTAACTTGATATCAATTTAGCACAGCTACCCCTTAGAAAAAAAAAAATGTGCGCCGTTCTTCTGCTTCAGGAAACTCAAAAACTGCACGAGAATTAGGTTTTGGTAATTCGACAATTGTTAAGTGGATTTTGGGCGGGAAAAAACAATATTCGACCGAGATACAATATTTCAAAAAAGCGAATTTTTAATTAATTCAACGTCCTCAACAGTTTTTTTTGCTTCAGCAAATTCAAAATTCGACAATTGTTAAATGAATCCTCGGTTGTAAGAAAAATTGTTTAAGTGACATACAATGAGCATTGTTGAAAAAATTGGAATTTTAGAATTAATCATTATTTCAAAAAAAAATCTGAAACTTCAAATTCAAAATTGCAAGACACTTATATCTCGCCTTTCTATGTAAAATGTACAAAGTAGATGTACTTATATGGATGTGATGTTGCCAAGTACTCGAAATTATCCTGAATACCAGGAATTATCCATAAAATGGCTTATATATTCTTTCAAATATGTTTTTTTGTATAAGCTCCCCAAACATCAACTTTAGGAATTGAAAAAAAATCCGTAAATTGCTACTTTTACGGACGAGTCATCATGGCAACACTTTACGAACTGGAATTCATTTTGAAATGTTGAAAAGGAAAACATTCTCAATTGAAAACTGAATGGATTTTTTTTCTGAAAATTGAAAAATCTACAACAATAATGAAGTTATTTTTCCTAATATCTAACAGGAAACAACTACTTTCCCGGCTAAAGCCACGCCGGACATTGAACTACATCTGATAGATATAGTGGAAAATTCCTCAAAAGGAATAATCTTGAAGTGGAAATTTGCATTTTCATTCAGATTTGAGGGCTCAATTAAGACTAGAGTGAAAAATCAAATGAATATCTGAAAAAAATGCAAATTTTCAACTTTTAGACTTCTCAGGGGTATAATTGTGGCATATAAGACAATTTTAAAATTAAAGACGTTAGGGTGAAAGGTAAAACGGATCTTAACGACCATTGAATAAGTACTTGAGATCTCTTTCTACGTTCCTAACAAGTGACATTGAATTATAGGATAAAGCGGTATCTCAAATCGCAGATGTAACCTTTTGTCTTCGATAGCCCCACAATAAACACATACACAAATTAACATCTGAATCATTTAATCAGATCTTGGAAATCTTGTTTCTGTAATACTTGCCTAGATTTATATATCATATTTTTATATATATATATATATATATATATATATATATATATATTTATATATATATATATATATATATATATATATATATATATATATATATATATATATATATATATATATATATATTTTTTAGAAGTACGTTGAATGTTTGAAGAGTTGAAATGCCCATAAATAATAAAATGTTCGTATTTGGTAGTCTGTGCTATGTTATTTAACAGTTTTTCTGAAAATTCTACCGTTTTTTCTGAAACCTTGCATAATATTAATCGATACATATGTTTGAAATAAACATGTTGTCAACATTACAAGCAATTTTAAAATTCATAAAAATCAAAATTTTATAATATAATTTTGAGCACAAGTAGATAACAAAATGTTAAAAGTTCGAACATTCTGTATATGAAATTGGATCTGAACACAATAGCCAATGAGATGACAGGGAAGATCTTGATGCAAAATGAGGAATTTTGAAAATATGAAAAGCAGAAACGTCAAAAGAATGATTTTTACATGTCTTGTAAATAGTATGTAGGGTAGTTAGGAATGTTTCGAAAATAAAAACTGTCAAATAAGTGAAAAATATTGAAAAGTGCACAAAAATGTGTATGAAAATCGAAAATTCGAGAAGAAAACAAATGTTGTTGGTATCATGGGAGAGATATCAACAAGCTAGGAGGATGATAAAAAAAAAAAAATTTTGGAAGAACCAACGATAAAATTCAATCCTGAAAAATCATCAATTTGTATTAGAAAAACAGTTATGTACCAAGACAACCCGGGCAATGATATAAAGAACAAAAGCAGATAAAAGTTCCCAGATGCAGAGTTAAGCTTACCTTTTTTTTTATTGGAGATTTGCCAAGACGAGGCGAAGGCACAGTTGACAAAAGTAGTTGCAGTTTTCAGGAACCGGAGAAAAACCCAAACACTGAACATTCTCGTTACAGAAGTCCCAGGTATTTTTCGAAACCATAAAAGTTACCACAGTGCAATTAAAAATTTTAAAGAATTTTGATAGAACTCTTCACGAATTTCTATATTGACCACATAACCTATAAAACTAGGTTAACTTCAACTTCTAGTATCACATAATTTCACATTTTCTGTATATAATTGCTATGAAGCACTAATTAGGTTATTTATCGCAGACTAGTAATAAGTTTTTCCTGAATAAAGGAAATTATTATTTTGATGAATCTCTGCATTATTTTCAATATTTGAGCGACAATAAGTTGCTATTTTCTGAAATTGACTTCAAGAACGACCAGAGGGCACCACAGTCGAACCGACTCCTGAGATTCCATAGGCGTACCGATTGAGTTGGCTGAGGTGAAGGAAATAAGGTAAAAACGTAGATGGAAAGAAGGTAAAGTACATAACCGGAGATATTAAATATTTATATGGGTATTCATTTGTCAATATATATATAAAATTAAATTCAAAGGGCAACTAGTTTCAATTTTGATAATAAAAAAAACAAATAAAAAAAATATATATTTTTTATGTTGTCTGATTGTGGAAATAAATAAAAAATATAAAAAAAATAAAAACGACCGCAAAACGCATCATAAAAAATATATATATATATATATATATATATATATATATATATATATATATATATATATATATATATATTTTCATTCATATGTATATATATATATATATATTCATCTTTCCAAACTAACTGAAAAAGGTATTACATATAGGTTATACAATTTTCTCGAAAAATTCAATATTCTATCCTTTTCTCAATTTGGATATCGAACAGCAAAATCAACTGAACTAGCCACCATAGAATTTACTCAGAATATCTATGAACTTCTAGATACAGGAAGGAAGGTACCTGGTGTTTTCTTTGACCTAACTGCAGCCTTTGTCTGCGTAAATCATCAATATCTCCTTAACAAACTATCAACACTAGGGATCAGGGGGAACCTACTGAAGTGGATAGAATCATATATATCCAACAGACAAATTAGTGTGTTTATAAAAGAGGTACTGTCAACCGAAAAATGTGTCGATATTGGTGTGCCTCAAGGCTCTGTATTGGGGCCACTTCTATTCTCAATTTTTGTGAACGACCTTCCAGATTATATTACAGGAGGGCAGATTTTTATATACGCTGATGACACGTCTGTGATAATCGAGGCATTAACCATAAGAGAATTAGATCTAAAATGGAAAAAATCACAAAACAGTTTGAATCTTGGTGTCAACAAAATTCACTCATGGTGAATAAATCAAAATCGGTATGTGTATATTTTTCCAATATGAACAGCGACATAACCCCCAAAATAAACAGTATAGAATTCAAAGGCAGCACAAAATTTCTAGGAACTGTCATAGATAGCAAACTACACTTCACATTGGAAATAGACAGAATATGTTCCAAACTTGCAAGAGCAACCTTCGCGATCTTGAACCTGAAGAAGGAAATAGATATGAAAAATCTAATAACAGCTTACTACTCCTCAGCATACTCGGTAATGAGTTACAACATAGTCGTTTGGGGCCAATCAACGGATGTTTCTAGAGTCTTCACTGTGCAAAAACGAATAATAAGAATAATTTTCAACATGGGCTGCAGAGATTCATGCAGAAGTCCTGAAAAAAAAAAAACTTTTCTAACAATCATCTACCTATTCAAAATATCATGTTATATGTACACAAATGAAAATAACGTCCTTAAGATCAGCAACGTGCCTAATTATAAAACTAGAAATGCTGAAAAGCTACATCTCACTAAATGCAACCTCAGTAAATTAAAAAATCACCAAACTATGCAGGTCCCGAAGTTTTCAATAAACTCCCGGAAAATATGAAGAGTTTAAAATCATATCAAGCATTTAGAAAAGCATTAGAAGAATACTTAGTGAAAAAATATTTTTTATAATCTTGCAGAATTCATCAATAAATAACTACTAAGGGTACTGTCATTTCCAACCTAGGATAAGATAACAAATAACAAATGATTGGCAGTTAATCAAGATTCTTCACACCACTTATTAGTAGTAAGGCAATGCTACTATGAGCGCAACCCCTATTTTGGGGGTTTTGCAGGTTTTTCGAGAGCGGTGTGAGAGGGTGGTTTTGGGGTTGTAGGGATGGGTGGGGAAATGGCGATTCGTTTGGAAGGGTGAAGAATGGTTGATTATGGGGTAGGGGTTAAGGGGTGGTGGTCTGTGATTGGTCGCAATGGTGGGCGTCATGTTGTGGATGGGAGTGTGTGATTGAGAGAGTGGGGGTGGGGAGAGCTGTAATAGGTCGTGGGAGTGGTGATAGCCGCCGACCGCTATCCAATAGCCGAGCAGCAGCCATATTGAAATGGGAGTGTCAACCAATAGCTGCATTCGTCAACGGCATTGGTCGGACGAAAGACTGAATGAATGGCGGCGGCCATTTTGGAAAGTGAGAGGAGTCAGCAGTGTTTATGAGCGATGATGCGGCCATGACTCAACCGACAAGTCTTTGCAGGAATATAAGCAGCCGTTATCTACGTCATCACTTTCCTCTTATCAGTTGTTTATTTAAGCGACCAGATATCGGCGGCATCCTTTGTTTACATTAACAAGATAAGATATCGGCGGCATCCTTTGAAAGAGTTTGTTTATATCAACAAGATAAGAGAGTATGCAGTTGCATGGTTTAACTGTGGGATAACTTGAATATAAACGCAAATCCTACCAAGGTCATATGACTTGAATATTATTTCAAAACGTTGCCAAATATACAGGGTGGATCGGAAAAGTGTTCGGAGTGGGAGGGAAACGAAAAAGTATATATTGGAGTTTGTTGTGAAAATGACGTCAGTTGAGGTTATGTCGTCGATGGCAGAGCAGTATACACGGAAATTGGAACAGTTTCATCGGAAAGTCAGAGCTCTGAACGGAGAGTTGCAGTTTTATGGAGAAAAACGAAAAGTCAGAAGAAAATTGAAAGGGTTGAATATTTGCACGACACAACCATCAACATCGAAATATGATTCAAATGGTATTAGTGACTTCGATTCTGAACACCATCTTCTACGTAGACATACCGTATGATTCTTCACCACAGACCTGCCACCCCACCTCGAAGACGATGACAACAACAACACCATAATCGAGAAATATCAGCTCAAGTTTGAAATGAATGATTCTACAAGTACAGTGATGCCATGGAGAAGTCTACCAACGGCAGTAGCAGCAGTAGCGATGACGTCGCCGACGCCGCCACCACCAATACTACCACCCTTGGAACATAAAATATATACGATTTTTGTGCTCTCATGTGTTGTTATAAGCATAATGTTTTTCGCTTTGGCGAAATTCCTATTCAAAACTGTAAAAAGAAGCTTGGAATCTTCATGCAATATCAAAATAAATGAATAGAGAGAGACTCTAACCTGACTTTCATTTCACAAACATACGGTGTACGTGGCGTGAGCCACGTATACCGTGTGTGGGTGTGGGAGAGAGAGAAAGAGAGATACCTCTGACGGTTTACCCTCTTTGTTTTTCATTTCAAACTTGGCTTTTTCAACTTCTTTTCTCAAGTATTATCATGTTTTTCTCAAGTATTTTCAACTTTTTTTTTTAATTATTTTAAATTTTTTTTCTCAACTTTTTTTCTCAACTTTACTTTTTTATTTTTTCAACTTTATTTTATTTATTTCAATTGGGAACTCAACCCCACCTGAAAAAAAAGGGAGAAAGGAGAGATGGACAGAAACACTGAAATACACACATACATATTTATTTCATAAAAAAAAACAATTCGAAAATAAACTTAATTCGGTAAGATATATGTATACAGCCATTCGTGAAGATATTGGGTGTTCCTCTGGGCACACATGAACTTCCCGCTGTTGTGGTAGGGGCAGTGGTCCAGGGTAGGTTCGAATTTGTCTGTCGACCATTGGCTTGAATCATAGAAGGCCACATCGTAGATTTCCACTTGGTACGACAATCCCATTTCCAGAAATTTTTCTTTGAGGAAATCGTATTTTCGGTTGCCTCCCACATGAATTCGATCAGCCTGGTGTCGCAGTGGGATATCGTCAATTTCTTCATAAGTTATGTAGCCGGTGTCGTATAGAATACCATGCATCGATTTTTCCAAATATCTCACGGTGCGACGGTCTTGGGCATCCAAGTTGGTATAAGGCACAGGTGTCTTGAATGAAAAGTTGTGTCGCTGACTGCCGACGATTATGGACACCTCCTTTGGGTAGAAGGTGCTATTGACTTGGAAGGCTTGAATATCTACGAATGCGATACGCATGATGGCTGGATGATGAATGGATGAACGCCGCCGCCGCGCTGTAGCGATCTATGTCAGGCTTCTCATCGTTTCGGAGAGGGGATGATATTCCATCATGCAATCGTGAAT
This sequence comes from Gonioctena quinquepunctata, assembly GCA_018342105.1. Taxonomy (NCBI): domain Eukaryota; kingdom Metazoa; phylum Arthropoda; class Insecta; order Coleoptera; family Chrysomelidae; genus Gonioctena; species Gonioctena quinquepunctata. The sequence continues at coordinate 655 of JAFIRS010008822.1, read as the reverse complement.
GATGATGCAATAGACACGAGTCCGATCGGGGAATCTCACGCTCGATTGGATATCCAATCGTACGTCAACAGTACCGGATTTCATAGTTTTTTCTGTTTCGAACAATCGATGACGAATAAGGCGCGATATTTGAAACCGAGGTAATCCAAAAGAGAGGAATTCTTCATGGAATTCCGTATAGTTGAAATGCGCTTCGGTATAGTGATTATTAGCGAAATTCAAGTGTAGACGTTCGTTCGGCCAATATTCAAATTTTAATTCTGTTGAAAGGGGTGACACGGAAACGTTACTGTATTGTTTGGAAACACACGATGACATAGCGTGGCCTTTTCAACACTGGTACTCGTCTCAACCGACCATATTTCACGTTGAGCATTTTGCGTTATCGAAGGCAATTCGTTCGGTTCCCACTTTCGGAACGGTTTCACTATCGGTCTGTCTGTCTGTATGGACTTCATTCATTCTTCATTTATTTTCGCATTAGGAAAAATGTGTTTGACTTTCAATTCAATGCTATCGATCATAATTCGAGCCGTAGTCGTTCCCACCGCATTATTACCTGCCTCACGTTTAATGGCGCAATCATTATCATTTCGGGTGCTGACAACTCGTGGAGTTTGACGTCCAAACGTAATCAGCGGATAATCGTTGAAAA
>JAFIRS010008821.1:0-14311 GCA_018342105.1 Gonioctena quinquepunctata | reverse complement strand
ATTATTGAAAATGTTTTTGTAAAAAACCCAAACCTATTTGACCGGGGAAAAAACCAGTTTGGGAGGTTACTATGAGGGGCCCAGCCAACAAAAGTTTTCCCCATCCGATTGTCCTACTAGATCAATGAAATCTGATATGGAAATTTGGCATCCTATCAACCAGAACCAATGGCTTTTCGTAATAACTAAACGCACTACGGGATCAATCACTTCTCAACCATCCAACGCACATATCATTGATGTCGACCTGAAAGGAATATTTTCATTGAAACCAAATTGCAAGTGTTACACATTTTCAACACTCCTAGTTGCCACTTCCAAGCAATCTTCTAATTATACCAATTTCATCCCTGAAATTAACATTAACCAAGATTATTGCTGCATTAGAAAATTAGATTTCCTCAGAAGCGAAGAAATGGAATCATTGAAACTGAATAATCTCAACTTGATGAATTACGTCATGCCCAACACAAATTGAACCAATTTGATGAAATTCTCCAACAGAAGCTCAAAAACCCAAATATTAAATAGTCGATTTTCCAGTCGCAGAAAAAAATACTGTATTATACACGGGAAAAATATTAGATTTTGGTTCTTGGTTTTTTGTCTGTCTCCTTTTCGCGTCGGGAGACAACGCAACCTCGAGCTAAAATCGAATACTTTTTTCCTTGTATAATAAATAACTATTTCTCGTTGGGCTTGGCCAGGATTTGAACCCCGGACCTTTGGATCATAAGATGGTAGTCCTAACCATAGGACCATACGACGTTAGAAATAACGTGTGCTTTGTGTGTATTTGATCAAGTTCTCTACGACGACTTTTATTGATATTCATTGCCTTACCTATGGTTGGAACAATTTAACTCAAACTTTATTTTGCATTTTCTAGTAATTCCGTAATCCAGTATGCAATAAATATGATTGAAAATAATATAAAATACGCAATTATTGAAAATGTAGTACAATATCGCAGACAATGGACTAAAAATGGCGTCGACTTGACGTTTATGTTTGTCATGACAATGACATGACAAAATTATGGAAGGTGTCAAAAAGTAATTCTGAAAAAATTTTGTAGGAAACCATGGGTCCTGATTTTGAAAAATAGTATATTAAAGTATAAGTGGATAAAAAGGGCTTTAAAACACGCGCGATTTTTCGAGCACGACGGCGCAGCCGGAGTGCTCGAAATAGAGCAAGTGTTTTTAAGACCAGTTATCCACGAATACTTTACGTTATTTTTTTTTATTGGTGCACTTTGAAATCATATATACCGGTATTATTACTACAAAAATAGAAATAAGAACTATTAAGAGAAGAGTTGATTCGTGATGTGACATGTATACGTTGTCATGGAAATGAGAAAACATTCATTTGAATTCGTTACCAAAGATAATATTTGTTTCACCAGAGCTCAAATGAATGATTCTAATATCGATTTTTGAATAGTGAGGAGAATGCGGTAATACTGGAATAGTGAATATAGAATAGAAGTTCATCAAGAGGAGGAGCAATATAAATGAACGAATTGTGAGTAATATTTATTTGAAGTTACAGTACTGTCAGATCAATAATCAATTGTCATTTAGCACTTCGATTTGTTGATGACATGAGTTACCTTTAAAGCGCGTTTTTAAGTTCGATTAACGCTGAGGCGTGTTAATGGTAGGCACCAAAAAAAACATATTTTTTTTTATTGGTGCCCCTTTTTACCCATTTAAAGCACGCCTCAGCGTGTTTAAATCGAACTTTAAAAAACGCGCGTTTTTTAAAGGTAACCATGACAACATCAACAAATCGAGAAACGTGAAGTCTAAATGACAAATTTTTGATTATTGATCTGACAGGAGTACCTTGTAACGTCAGATAAAATATTACTCACACTTCGTTCGTTTATATGTGCTCCTCCATCCATTTGATGAACTTTTCATATTCTTTTTTATATATATCACTGGATTTTCGCGGTATTAACCGCGATTCTGCCTCGCTATTCAAAAAATCGATATTAGAATAATTCATTTTTGAGCTCTGGTGACAACAAATATCGATCTTTGGTAACAAATTGCTAATGAATGTTTTTCTCATTTCCATGACAACGAAAGGTATACTTATGTCACATCACGAATTCAACCTTCTTGAATTGAATCGGACCATAATTACAAATCTCGTCCGAATCTTGAAATTTATGAATTTTGACAAAAAATTATAATTTCCGACTTTGAAAACCACCACTCACTAACTTTGAATGGAATCGGACCATAATCACTAAACTCGTCCGCCATCTTGGAGCCGCCATACTGAATTCATAAATTTTGACAAAAGATTCATATTCTCCGACCCCGATAACCCCCACATACCAATTTTGAATTGAATCGGACCATAATTACAAATCTCGTCCGCATTTTGAAATTTATGAATTTTGACAAAAAAATTATAGTTTCCGACTTTGAAAACCACCACTTACTAATTTTGAATGGAATCGGACCATAATCACTAAACTCGTCCGCCATCTTGGAGCCGCCATATTGAATTCATAAATTTTGACAAAAGATTCATAATCTCCGACCCGAAAACTTCCGCATATCAATTTTGAATCAAATCGGACCATAATTACAAATCTTGTCTGCCATCTTGTTTTTTTCTCTAACATAAATTCCATAATGCATTGTCACCTGAATTATGAACATCTGCCAAATTTCAAATCATTCGGACGACTAGAAGTTGGTCAAAATTCACTTGCAAGAACGAACGAACGAACAAGTGAAACTAAATAAAAGCTTGTAAAAATAGCTCATGCCCGCGGCTTCGTCCGCGTGGATTTCGAGAAGATGATAGTTTGGCTTTTCATAAATGACATAGGTTCTTGTAACATTTAACCTGAAGATGATAAATACCATGTCGAAACGTCGTTAAAAGGAATTATACAAATTGTCTCAATCAGAGTTTTATTCCGATAAATTGAACCTTATCAATAACTTCGTTGTGAAAAAATTTGGTTTTATTTTTACATATCCGGTTTCCGTCATCATAGCGAAATGAAATGTTTTTAAGTCCAAGCATAGGCTTCCAAAAAAGTTTCATCGAAATCAGTACAGTATTTTTTTCGTGATGCCCGAACAAACAAACAAACAGACAATTACAATTTTATAATAGTATAAATAAAAAAAAAATTCCTTCACAGTAAATTTGTCCTTTGCAATAAAATGTGATATTATGAAATAAAAATCATAATATTTGACCCCAAAAACGTCTAGATATCAATTTTGAATAGTATAGGACCACAAATCACAACATTTGTCCGTGATCTTGTTTTTCTTCCTTGTGAAACATTGTCACCCCAATGATGTACACCGACTAAATTTCAAGTCGATTGGATAAAGACGTGGTGCCAAATTGACTTGCAAGATTTGACTTACTGACAAACAAGTTAAATATAACGAAAGCTTGCAATAAAAATAACCTCTAAACACAAAACAAAGCAGAAATACATTTTATACATAATTCTTGAATAACTAAAAATCTGTAACTCAATTGAATAAAAATAAAACTGGAAATACTGGTGGTCCTGGAAGATATTATTACATATATTCCAACGATATGTGGGCGTCATTTCCGGAGGTCCCCAAACCTTTCATCAGAGGAAAACACAACGCAAAATGGGCGTGTCCAATATTTCCTAAGGTACCGAAACCAACTCCGTGAGAAAAGGATATATTTATGTGCCGCTGGTACCCAAACCATCGACGAGATGTATATATATATATATATATATATATATATATATATATATATATGATAGATAGATAGATAGATTTATTTGAAGCTTTCAATTTAAACAGTTGAAAACTCAAGTCGGACAATAATATACAAAATAAAAAATAAAAAAAATACGGAAGTCACTTATAACTAGAAATCCTTCCTTGTAAAAGTAATTACAACATGTATTGAAAATTTTGTTATTAATATATAAATATATCACAGTCATAGGTGTAAGATAGATTGAAAATTTTATTCAGCTTTAGTAAAATTATTTCTCCATGAATTCTTGTAATGAATATGGCTCGATGTCACACAACAGATCAAAAACATGTTTTTTAAAAATTTGTCTTGAGCGAGCTTCTTTAATGATTAACGGAAAATTGTTATAGAATTTAATGGATGCATAATGTGGCCCTTTCTCTGTATTTGTCAGTCTATGCTTGGGAACAATAAAATTGGATTTCTGCCTGATATATATATATATATATATATATATAATGAAAAGTAAAGGACCAAGCACACTTCCCTGTGGTACGCCTTTTTCGATTTCAGTAAAGCTCGAGAAGAACTCAGTATTTTGTTACCTAATACATACTTTTTGTTTCCTGTTAGTTAGGTAAGATTTTAAGAGATCCAAGGCATTTCCTCTGATTCCATAATTGAAAAGCTTTCGAAGTGAAATAGAGTGGTCAACACAGTCAAACGCCTTACTAAGGTCGAGGAAAATACCACATGCACACGAGTCTTGTTCAATTAAGTGTTGAATTTCGTCTATAAACTTGAACAAAGCCGTTTCTGTACTTTCTCCTTTGATAAATCCATGCTGGAAATCATTGAGCAAACGGTGTGCGTTAAAGAAACTGATAATTCTCATTGATATGATCACTTCAAATAGCTTTGAAAAAGCTGATAACAAGCTAATTGGTCTGTAGTTAGTCATGTCATTATGTTCGCCTTTTTTGTATAGGGGAGCCAACTTCATTTGATCTGGATAGGTACCAGATATTAGGCATGCATTGAAGATATGGCAAAGAACTGGTAATAAGGACGAAATACAGATTTTTAAAATTTTTGGTGCTATATTATCGATACCACTGCTCATTTTATTTTTCAGTTTACAGCTTGCTAGAATTATTTCCTCTTCCCTTAGTGGATACAGAAAAATTGAGTTGGGATTCATTATATTCAAGGTAATTTTTCTGTTGTTACTTAATATTGGACTCTCCAACACGGGTGCAGAATTCACAAAATGCGCATTGAAATCATTCGCTGAGCTTACCCCGTCCATATGCTCATCAGGTAAAACAGCTGTGCTGCTTGCAGTCTTATTATTGATAATATTGATTACATTCCAAGTGGTTTTTGATTTATTGTCACTTTCTTGAATCATCTTTTTGTAATAGTCGCTTTTTGTTTTATTTAGAAGTAATCTGTAGGATTCCCTGTATTCATTATATATATATTTGAATTTTTCATTACCAACAGCCATTATCTGCAAGGTGCTAACTTTTTCTTTCATTCTTTTGATTTCTTCATTGAACATCCAAATTTCGTTTTTCTTTGGCTTGTTTTTGATTTTTTTAATGGGAAAAAACGAATTGAAAAGATCACAAAATTTACTTAAGAATATGTTCCATTTCGAGTTAGATTCAGCTTCGCTCAAAACGTCATGCCAGGTGAGTCGTCCAATTACTGATATGAAATTTTCAATATTTTTATCTGAGAATATTCTTTTATGAATGAAATTTTTGCTTCTGGTCAATATAGGTTGTTTGATAGTTATGAGTTGGGCTCGATGGTCTGAGAGGCAAGTGTCTATAACATTTGAGGTATATTTAAGTTCCTTTCTAACAATAATATTATCAATACACGTTCCAGATCTGTTTGTAACACGAGTGTATTCATTAATGGTTAGGAGTCTAAGATATCTAAGAATTCATATTTTTCTTTCGATTCTGCTCTTACATTCAAATTAAAATCTCCTGCTATGATAAACAAGCCGTTACTTCTCAAAAGTAGGGAAAGTAGGACAGACATTTTCTCAAAAAACAACGGTGAATCCCCATTTGGGGGGCGATATATACAAACTATAAGGTATAAGGAGTTGTCCAGATAAAATTCGGCGCCAGCACATTCAAAATTATCAGTAACTGATAAGTCACAAATGTCTTTTCTTAAGTAACCGTCAATACCCTCTTTGCAGTAAATAGCCGTACCACCGTGTCTACCTCTTTCACGGCAGAAATTTGATATCAGTTTATAACCATTGACACCACTAACTTTCAGTTCTTCACAACACCAATGTTCAGTGATACACAAGAAGTTAATTTCATAGTCCATTAGTACACTTTCCAATTCGTTCGTACTGGTTCTTAGGCACTGAATGTTTTGATGAAGAAGACTTATATTTATTGATGGGAGAATCGGTGAATTTTCAGCTAAAATTGAATTTGGGACAGACGGGGATATAGAAAATTTTGTGTATTGGTTTCATCGTGGTTTTCCTCCAACTGAGCGAGCTGTGGGATCATAAAAGTATCATGCGGGTCATTATTTGTATCATTTTTTAGTATCAGAGATTCATTTTGTAGATGTTCGGATGTGACGTAAACTTCCAAATTAATTTTCTCACCGAGTGTTATTTCTTTCTCAATTTTTTTCACAGTGTTTAGCATATTGACTTTGGTTTCGATATAGTTCACTATAGCTCTGCTCAAGAAGAATATACTGGTTTCCTTCAGGTTATAACCATTTCTATGAAAGTTTGATCTTCTTAGGTGACTATTGCATTCAAAAACATGTGTTGTGGGTGACTGCAATCTATGAATTGCTTTTGACAAAAATAAATTGTGTTCATAAATCTTATTATTATTTTTGCCCTCATTGTAACAGTAAGCTTCAGTCATGACAATGGTGTTTGTGTGCGTTATCTCATTTAATAAATTTTTCATTTTATTTACATCAGTGTCCTTGGACCATAACAACAGAATGTCTGACTTTGTCAGGTTGTTAACACTTTCCTCCACAGTTTTGAGCAACTCGTCGTTGCTAGCATTTGTTTTTATCAGAGACTGAATTTCGTAATTTTGAAGTGTTTCATTACTAAGAATCTGGGCCATATTTTTGCCATGATAATTTGAAATAAGAAGAATCTTATTTTTATTTCGCCTAGATTCATTCAACTTTTTAATATCGACAGGATATAAATCTGGGTCACGAAACAGCAAAACCTGTGTTCCTTGATCACATGTATTTATTTCCTGTTTGTCTAAGCCCCTGGTATATTCCTCCGTTATTGTCGATTTATGACTACACATGATACCAGTTTGCGTACTAACAGCGTTTTGTGGAATTTTTTTCCTAATCTGTTTTTGCAATTCCTTAATCATATCTTCCATTTCTTTCACTGTCTTTTTTTGATTTATTAACAGATCATTGATTTCAGTTTCCATGTCCATAGCTTGTTGTGAAAAATGATCCCTTTCTTCCATCAGTTTTTTAATGGAATTTTTATTCATCTCACCTTCTTCAGCTAATTCACTTATTGTTTGTTCCAATATGCTGGTCTGTTCGTCCTGAGCAGATGTATTCTTATCTGCACAGCAGATTATTTTGTTTCCATTCACAAAAACTACTTTTTTCTTGAAGTTTGTTAACAGGCAGGTCTTATGGAAAACACTTGAACACTTTGTGCAGACGTACTGCAGAAAAGGTTTATTTTTACAACATTTATAACTGATGGTCAGAGAGCCTTGAGATTGTGAACCTGCCATAGTGAACGACTGAACGACGAATATATATATATATATTTGCCCCGCTAAAGCCTCTTTCAAGGCATTCTTGGGCGCAAATTTCTGCTTGAAAAATTGTTGCGGCTTTTCCTAGGGATTTTGAGAGCCTAAAACTAGGACCCGTTACTCTCACTCTAGCCCTTTCGTCCATCTTGGAAACATCAGTATACCATACTTTCTAGTTGAGGCCCGTTCGTTGTGAATATATGGTGGTTGTTTATAACCACTTCATAATTCACCTCAAAGTCGTACCTAGCTGGCATTATATCTCATGACCTGGGTTCTGGGGGAATATTATCCTGAATATTCAGATGTCTAAAAAGATTTCCAGCCTTAAAGTTTGATGCCTGGTGCAGTCTGAAGGCACTTTTTGTCGCTTCTTCCATTACACACAAGTGTAGTGGCGGAAGATTGGGCCTTACCAATGATGCAGTGGGGCACGTTAATATTGCCCCTGGGATTTCCAGACAGGCTAACTGCTACACTTTCTGCAGCTTGATTTGTGCCGAGTGCTGTTGGGTTTTTAGCCACCATACTAATGAGGCTTAGGTGACCATAGGTTCGATGATCGTTTGATATACCCAGTAAATCATTTTCGTCTTCAAAACCCATGTCTTTCCAAAAACTCTGCGGCAGGTCCAGGTGCCGCTCTAGTCTTGGAAAGAATGTTCCTAATATGAATGTTCCATGTTAGTCTCTGGTCGATTATACGCCCAGGTATTTGACTTCATTGGAAAAAGTTAGATGAGTTCCATTCAGGGTTGGGGCTTTCAGTTCATACTTACGCCTCTTTGTGAATGAAACCAGCACTGTTTTGCTAGGATTTACACTCAGTCCCTCCTTTGCGCACCAGCTTCTGATTATATTTAGGGCTGTCTGCATGTGATTGGGGATATTGTCTCGTCATGTTTGCCCCTAATAGTGACGACCAGGTCATCGGCGTAACCTTGAGTCGTGATTCCAGATTCATGTAGCTTCACTATCAGATTATCCACGGTCAATGACCACAGCAAAGGCGATAGAATTCTGCGTTGGGGACAACTTTTCCGTTTCCTCTCCGAGAGCAGCTACAATGATTCGGCTTTTCAGCATTGCATATATCTGATCAGTGAGGTGTTTATATTCCTTTCCTCTAGCGATCTGATGATGGAGACATGTGAGGTGTTATCGAAAGCAACCACTATATCTATGAATGCACATAGAGCTAGTTCTTTGGACAAGTATGTCTTTTCAATGCTTTCAACTAAGCAGTGTAGAGCATTAATCGTTGATTTGCCTGCTTGATTGGCGAACTGTTTTTTATGAAGCAGTCTGCCCGAAAGGATTTCACTTCTTATATAACAGTCTATAATTTTCTCCATTGTTTTCAGGAGAAAGGAGGTGAGACTGATGGGGCGGTAAGACTTTGGTTCGTCCGCTGGACGTCTCCCAGTCTTTGCTATGAATACCACTGCAGCCTCCCTCCAGGCTTTCGGTATGTGACCGAAAATGTAACTGGCCTTAAACAGCCTTTTCAAGAAGGGATCTATTATTTCAAAGACATTTTGTAATAAGACGGGAAATATTCCCTCCTTTCCGGCAAATTTAGAATGTTTGAAGCTATTAATGGCCCATTTGATCTTTTGGGTGGTGAAGATTTTCCCCCTAGGCTCCTGCTAGATCTGTTGGGGTTGGTGAGCTGAGAACTTTGCAGTTCGTCTTCAACAACCTTTGGACCCAGGAGAGTGTGTCTGGATAATAACACGTATACTTTCATTCTGGTTTTCGGCATATGTTCTTTAGATATAACTTTCTGGAGGCGTTGGGCTGGAGCTAATTCCGTAATTCCCTCATACATGTTCTTCTATTGGATTTTCTGAATTCCTTGTTGTACTCAGAAAAAGCAGCTTTGTAGTCTTCCCAGTGTCCCAGCTCTAGCTCTACTGAGGAGTTTCCAAACTTTTTTCCTAATTTTGGCTAGCTCTTTATTCCACCAATGCACTTCTCTATTGAGTGCCTTTTGTTTTTCTGAATCAATATGTTGGTCCTCCAACTGCCTCTCGAGATGCTCTTTATAAACACCCCAGTTGATCAGTTTGGGTATCCTGTATCCCTCGAAGCGTGTTTCCGATGACTCCAAGTAGAATCTTATGTGTTGATGGTCCGACATCGAGGAGTCATCAGATACGTGCCAGTTGTGAATGTAGTTTGTTATAAATGGATCAGCAAGGGTTAGGTCAACCTCTTTTCTGATCGCATTTATGAAGGTGGATTTGTTTCCTTTATTGACAATGTCTATATTAGTCGCAGACAAATATTCTAAAAGGTACTCACCTCGTGCGTTTGTGCTTTCTCATGTGAGCTGATGCACGTTCGCGTCGCAGCAAAGAATGAAATGTCTGTTTCCTCTTTGACACCATCTTATGAGGCTTTGGACTTCCTCTGGTGGTGGGTGTATCAGCGAGTCTCCTGGGAAGTAGGCCGAGGCAATATCAATCTGCCTCTTTCCTGTTTCAGTTGGCACTTCTATGACGACGGTTGCCAAATCTCCAGTGATGAACTCTGGAATAGGAGTAAATTTAATTTCACGAGTGTTGCAAAAAAGTAACTTACATGATTTTTTTGCGAGTTCTTGTATTCGTCGTCTATTAATCCAGGGCTCTTGAAGCAACCCTATACTGAGGTTTTCTTCAATAAACTTTCTTCTAAGCACATTTGTGGCTGCTTCCGAATGTTGGAGGTTTATTTGAAGAGTCTTGAGCTTTTGGCTCATCTGGCTTGAATTTTCACCAAGGTATCGTTGTGAGGCACTGCTGCCTCTCCAACAACTTTCAGTTCTGCATCCTCTAATAGTTTTTGGGGAGTTTTCCTAGCCTTGTTTGCCGTGTTTATAACCATAATAGGTCTCATGAGAAGCTGGGGAAAGACAGTCACCTGCGGCAGAGCCCCGCATGGCGTAGGAAGGCAAATGAAACCTGGGGGCGCCAGTTTGCATGATCGTAAGTAGTCCACCCACTAGTCATGTAGTCTTCGGCTCATGCTGTTCCACCCTGACCTTGGGGAGATTTTCATTGTAGTTCTCGTCTACTTGGCCGGCTGGTTAAGGCAAGCCCCCACGTATATCTAGTATAATTAGCTAAAAACGTGGTCTGTACCAGGCAGGTTTCCGCGGATTGTTCCAATTCTCCAGCGCACCGGGATTGCTCGAGACATGACATCCAGTCGTTGTTATCTCGCACACGCCAGACCATATGTGACGATCGCTTACCTAGACGGAATTTGCCGTACTGCAATAAACGGACATTAATTATTCGAGTATTTGTTTCAAAAGAACGGACCCCGTTCCGTAACAATATCATCTTCTCACACAAGCAATAAAAAAGAATAAATATTTCACTACAGAAAAAAGTATAACTTATATCCTACGTTTTTTCCTATCTCTTGGATACAGGCATCAATAAAATCTTATTACTAACATACTTAAACATTTCCATGAAACTTTGGTACAAAATATTCACGTTGATGAGGTGCGAGAATGGTCATCACAACGGCAAAAAACCGTGGGGTATCGGAAAAATAAAAAAGGGGTCAAATTCAACGCGAAGATGTCTTCAAAGCAGGGAATAGTTTGAGATTCATTTTAACACGAATAATCCCGTTGCGTTGGTGTTGATGTGGTGCGAACATATATAGATGAAACATTAATTGCATTTGAATAAAAGAGTTTCATCTGAAAAACAACATCGATGCAGACGAAAGTATATCTAAATAAGAGAATTAATAAATCATTTGGATAGACACTGTAGAAAGCCTCACGTAGTGTTGTGGAACTCTATATATTTGTTGATTGCCTTGAATAATGGAACGTTATATTATTGGAATGAACTGGAAGGTACCCACCAGAACATCTATTGCTACGATTCCTAGTAATAATATTGAATGGAGAGTGATTGACAGCATCGGATAATAAATCATCATGTTGACTGTACCGCTGAACCTGAAAAAATCCCAGAAATAATTTTTATGTAAAGTAGGTCTTTCATTTATACTGCATTAAACGGGAAAAATGGATGAATATATTGATTTTGACCGGAATATACGTACGAAGGCGTAGAAGGGCCAACAACAAAATATTTGGAGTTTATTTATTTATATACGGGTGAACCCTGATTCAGTTTAAAAAAATTATATGACAAAAATATAGCTTATACTATACTATACTATATATATATATATATATATATATATATATATATATATATATATATATATAATCTAACAAACTTTTGTTCGTAAACCGTGCATGCGAGAATCTTGCTTGGCAACAGTGTTCAGTTCACCCGATGTCTGAATCATGAATCATTAGGGGATTCGTGTGAGACAGACGTCGACCACATGGCAGGAAGTCGGGTTGATGTGACTTATTGTACAGCCGGTCCATGTACATCGCAAAGTTATTTTATTATTGTGAAAGTTCCGGGCATTCATGTATCATTTATAGTGAGATTATTCCAGTTTGCCCAGGATGTCGTTTGTTTCTTACTAGTGACTGTGATAATTATGATAAGTGCCTCAAAGAAAAAGAAGAGTATGAAGTCAACTAGTTGTGACTTTATTACCAGTTTGGATATAACAAGGTTAGATGTTTTCTCCACTTTGAAATTGAATATCTATCTCAGGCAGCCAACAATGTATACATTTACCACACAGTTCTACCTTATTCAAGTATCGAGTTAAATGTTTATTGCATTCGGCAATTGCTGAAGGTTTCCTCTGAGCAGATCATCTGAAATTAGGCGGGTGGCTCTACCCAAAATTTTGACGAAGAGGGTAGATTACACCCTGTATATATATATATATATATATATATATATATATATATATATATATATATCGTTATGATGGGTTGTTTATTGGTTTTTTAAATTTGTTTATATTTTTTTTTATATCATAGATTATATTTCTGAAACCCTATCATAACAAATGAAAAATACCGGCTATGTTATGTTACCTTTTTCTTTTTCAAACCCTTTTACCTTATCCCAGCTCAGTCAGGTACGCCTATGAACATGAATTACTCCTTTCTCAGTAGCAGGTTCCTGTAATCGGTGTTGCCGATTGCCGACTATGGCACAATCGATTCGATAAGAAAAGCTGTTCAGTGGAGAAAAGTGAAGTTAGAAATTGAAAAAAATAAACACCAATTTCAGAGAATGATCAACTTTGTTGGTTTTATTCAAATCAAAACTTATAAATACCCTACTCTGCGATAGCTACCTTATACTAGCAAAACAATGATATAAATTGGTGCAATTAGAATGTTTGTGACAGTGAAAATTTTATAAAAAAAGTTTGAACCTATTATCAGTCCTTTTGCATGGAGTTTCATGAAAGTTCAATCCAAAACAATATAACCAGTGGTCTAGACACGTAAAGTTATTGGTTCAATGTGAAAGTAGCACTTTGATGAGTTCGGATATTAGTATACCTTGTTGCTGCTTTTCGATTGAAGTTTCCAGTCCGGTTGACGTATTTCTGCGATCTCAATGACAGCTCACCTGCATTCCTTCAAAATTTATCCTCTAGACCAAGTAGGTGGAATTTTTATTGTTTATTTACTTCTTCAGTTCTGCTTTTCAAGACTTTTACTCGTTCGGGAATTTTTTATAACGTGTTTTCTTGTATTATCTATAATGCCTTTCTTACAACTTTCAACGTGGCTTATCTCTTTGAACTTTTTTCAATCTCCATTTAGAACTTGTTATCCTGATCCATAGCAACACTTGCAAATTTTTATTTTTTCACAGATTTCCGAATTTGTATCACTTCCTACCGAATTATGTTCTTATTAATATTAATGATTTTATGAATGATATTTAATTCTAACTCTTACATACTATTTACTAATTCTTATAAAATTATAATTTTTCAATTTCTGTCATTACATTTTATTGTATATCATCACTTTTCCCACACAACTCTTTCGAATCCCATTGGTGGGTTTTCTGTTGATGTGAATTGTCATACAGCATGTTCAAAACTTATCTATACGTTGATCTTACTTTAATTCAATATTTGCCATAAATTTCAATTTTGATATGGTTTAATCGTGGATTTTTGTTAGATGTATCGTTGGTTATATATTTTTGATGACAGAACTACTTCAGGAATGCCCTCTTTATACATACATATCGATTAGAGCATAGTAAAAGGTTTTATAGCAGTGAAAAAGGTAAAGAAAATTGTAAAATAACATAGCATTAACGATAATAATAAAAATAACTAATAATAATGATAATTATAAGTTTAATTATTCAACAACATTTCATAACATAACAATATATATATATATATATATATATATATATATATATATATATATATATATACATCTCGTCGATGGTTTGGGTACCAGCGGCACATAAATATATCCTTTTCTCACGGAGTTGGTTTCGGTACCTTAGGAAATATTGGACACGCCCATTTTGCGTTGTGTTTTCCTCTGATGAAAGGTTTGGGGACCTCCGGAAATAACGCCCACGTATCGTTGGAATATATGTAATAATATCTTCCAGGACCACCAGTATTTCCAGTTTTATTTTTCTTCAATTGAGTTACACATTTTTAGTTATTCAAGAATTATGTATAAAATGTATTTCTGCTTTGTTTTGTGTTTAGAGGTTATTTTTATTGCAAGCTTTCGTTATATTTAACTTGTTTGTTTGTAAATTTTTTCTTATTCAAGAATTATGTAAAACCTTATCCAATCGACTTGTATTTAT
>JAFIRS010008820.1:0-14313 GCA_018342105.1 Gonioctena quinquepunctata | reverse complement strand
TATTTCAAGATTAGATTAATTATATTCATTTTATTTACTCTGTCCCTGCATTATTTCCTGTGAATTCAAATAATAGTGGGTCTGTAAATCTGAATGATAAATGAACAACCCACGCTCAACTATCTCTCAGGGCAGGAGGAAGTCTAAAGCCGCTCTTAGATCTTCTTCTAGGTAAATCGAAGACCTCTTTGATTAACCACTCCTGGCGATTAAGATCTCCCTTTCAATACATACTTGGGGTAATTATTAAAACCACCGACCATCTACCCCTTTGGTAGGCGGTTAGTTACTTTATTAATTAACATCTCGAGTGTGGAGCAACCCATAACAATTGGTGGACAGGTGTGTGATTTTTTCATATAAGTCCACCCCGTGCGCCCATGACAAGAGATGGGCCATTGAAAGTTCCACTGGTTATTGAAATCCAGTCACACTGTAAGAATCCCGACAGAAATGAAGTTGAATCGTTCATTCAATTTTTGCGCGAACGTAATAAAGTATGAGCTGTGAACGGTATTTATTCATTAATTTTCATTTAGCAATACAAAAAAGACGAACCCAAAACAGTATTCACAGGAAAATATTAGACGGTATAATAATAATTACTAAACTAAGAAATTCAGTGGGGTATTAGTACATTTATGTCATACACATTCTGAAGGAAACGTGAGAACATGAAAATGTGCATAATGCTAAAACTATTCTGAGGATCGAAAAAAAATATGATTTGAGTTTATTTACAAAGGTGATGAATGAATTATAAAATATATGTCGATCAAAGGACCCCGCAAAATCCTTATGGAAAATGGCTCTCGGCTAAATTCGCTGAAACTCTGCAAAAAGATAGTATTTGGTATGCTGATCAAAAGTCTTAATGGGCACAACCCTCCAATTTCAACCCCAGACCCCTACAGATATGGAATTGTAGTTTTTGAGTTCAAATAATAATTTGTGTTAGCCTTTGTTGTGTGAAATTATGGTCCACGACGAGTACGATATTGCGGAACGATAAAGTAGATGGAGTTATCAATTGGCACTGAGTCTATCATATTATTTACCAATTGGAAAGAAAATTTTGTATCGGCAATATCTCTTCTATTTTCAAGAGGTAGTAAATTGAATTTTTTTCATATACAATTATTTTCAATATTAGACATATCACGAAAATATTAATTCTTGATATAAAGGATGAATTCATTTTGAATATTTTTCAGTTGTTTCATTTAGATAATGTAGTGAGGGTTCATATTGTAGAGGTATAGCTTAAGGTGCTATTTACGTAGCCATGAAAAGGGTACGAACGGTTATAGGATCTTTGAAATTGCATATAGGCAATATGCTTATGAAACATTCTTTTATCAAAAAATATTCACAGATCTTTCACTTCAGCGCGAACGTGGAGAAAATGATTTGATCATCTGTAATTGGAAATAATTGGGTCATTATTTCTGCTGAAAATAATTTGATGACATTTGCTGAAATTCAAATATACAGTGCTTCTTAAAAGTCTCCTACCCCACTCTTATTCTTGGAACGATTATACATAAACAAGTGAAATTTGGAAACTGAATATTGAAGGTTGTGAACTTCCTACTAGTGATGATAGATGACGAAATCGTCAAAAATGACGTCAGAAGGCCATTGTGACCAATAATTTTGAATGAAACCCTACGGAAAGCGACACCTCTTTTAAAAGGTATCGAAAAAAACCTATTCAATGAAACTAATTTTGTTTGTGTTTATGGGTTTTAATGGCTCATTAGTAAACATTAAAATTTAAATTCCATTCAGTATGATATTAATAACAGATTTAAGAATCAGTATCTACTCAAAGAAATTGCTCGAAGTGACTTCCATTTACTTCCTGACAGTGAAATATCCTATTCTCGTACTTTTGCAAATGTGTCTGAGGAAACAGTCTCACATTCTGCAACAATACGTTGTTTCAAAACGTGAATATTGTCAGGTTCAGTGGTGTAAACCTTCGATTTGAGGTACCCCCACAGAAAAAATCCAAAGGTGTGAGTTCCGGTGATCGAGCTGGCCATTCCGTTGAACCTAGTCGTCCAATCCATCTTCCACGACACTCCTCATCTAACTACCGTCTTACTGCACCGGTATAGTGTGGAGAAGCACCATCCTGTTGGAATGTTATTTCCAAATTGCCGAATTCATCTGGATTATCTTCCAAAGTTTCAAGGATTAACGGTTCTATTGCGTTCTGCAACAGCTCCAGATAAACCTCACCAGTTAAATTAGTATTTGAAAAAAGAGGCCCAACGATGTTGTTTCCCTGGATACCTGCCCAAACATTCACCTTCTGGGGAAATTGGGTATGTGTTTCACGAAACAGGTGAGTATTTGCGTCAGTCCAATACCTCACATTCTGTGTATTCACATTTCCATTTACTAAAACAAATTGTTTTGACATAGTCTGGCTGTTGGTTAATTTTAGTTGCCATATTTCCACAAAATTCTAGTCTTCGGTCTGGGTCGTCTGAGAGTTGATGGACCATTTTTAATTTGTATGGATGAAATTTGTTTTTTTTTAACACTCTATGTACTGTACTCCGACTGACTTCACAGGTAGATGCAACGTGAGTTGTTGAAGAAGTAGGATTAACTATTACTTCCGCCAGTATATAAATTTTTTTCTCATCAGAAATTTGTGGTCTGCCAGATTGTTTCGCATCATCAATACTACCCGTTGTTTCAAACTTACGAAGAAGCTCCGTCAAATAAGTCCTCGAAACGGGGCGATCGGGAAACCTCTCATTAAAAATGCGTTCTGCTGCATGAATATTTTGTCCGGTTGACCAAGAATTAGGATCGCTGCTACTTTATCACCTGAAGCACGCACCATTTCGCTTTTCGGAGCACTTAAACGTTCAACTCACAACAGTTTAACAAATTATTAAAATGTACAAAAATATTAAAAGTACCAAAAGCTGCTAAAACAATTGAACGTTCGATCAACAATACACAAATTATCAAATGTACAAAAACTTGGACAATTACAAAAACGTCGAATTAGGGAGACTCACAAAAACGTCAGCTTATTTGACAACTATCCAGAGGCTGAGCTTGCATTCGGAATTTTAGTATTAACTGATTTCATACATCACAGCTTTGCCTTTTTTAAAAGCGAGTTGCCAAAACTGCCATAAACACAAACAAAATTGGTATCATTGAATAGGTTTTTTCGATACCTTTTGAGAGAGGTGTCGCTTGCCGTAGGGTTCCATTTAAAATTAATGGTCACAATGGCCTTGACGATTTCGTCATCTATCATCACTAGTAGGGAAGTTTACAACCTTTAATATTCAGTTTCCAAATTTCACTTGTTTATGTTAAATCGTTCCAAAAATAAGAGGGGGGGAAGGGACTTTTCAGAAGCACTGTATAGCGTTTTCTACACAATATGAATAGAAAATGTCTAAATCTTGTGGGATCAGAGAATTATCCAGCGAATTCTTGATACTGTAAAATATATTCGAATCATCGGCGTTCATAAAAAACCCCAAGAATTTGAAACATTTTGGAATACCGTTTATACAGGTATTAAACGGAAGGGGCCCAAGGTGTGATCCTTGGGGTACCCCCGACGTTATGGAAATTGTTTGTGATATATATTTACCTATAGTTATAGCCTGGGAACGGTTGTAGACATATGATTTGAACCAGCTCAAAAGTGATACCGACCTCAGCAAGATTGAAGGCAAGCAGACCGTATTACCGTATTTACGAACAAAGCATATTAAATGAATAACTATTGGTAATTCATCCGTATTGAAAAGCATTTCTCCACGAATAAATTTTGAACTCAAAATGAAATTGAAAACATATTCTTTACTCTGAAAGGAGATTCCTTTTCTGGAATCCATTAAATTTTTATTCTGACTTCATTTCGCAATCGATTCAATTCATATGATATCCACCTGAAAAATTATATGGTATGGATTCTGTAGGTTACATAGACTACAAATTATATCTAAATTTTAATTACGTCTTTAAATTTAATCTTTTTTGATATTATATTCGGTCCGATAAAGAATGAAATGTTCCCATTACGAAGATATATATTAGTTATGCGTTCTTCGCTATGTCATTTTCCAGAAAAAATTGGATGACGTGGGGAGTATGGATGAATAAAAGCCGTATATCTTTTCTCAATAGAGGAACTCCAAATACTTGCACGAAGAGTTTATGATTGGTAAATCAAATTGGATGAGAACAAATTCAGTGCACTACATGTTTAACCTGAGAACAATATGCAACAATATATCCTAAATGGTGTACCCTTCGGAACAACAAATGAACAACAACATTGGTATGACCCAAGAATATACATATATAGACATAACGAATTTATATGGAAAGAAAGAAATGGCCACTTCGAAGATGAAGAGTTATTTTAAAAAGTCAAATAATGCATACGATACAGGTACCAAATGTGATTGAGGAAAAAAACCATCAAGTAACCTGTCAAGAGATGAAATCAGAACTAATAAAGAAGGTTCTTGATGAACTGAATGTCAACACGAGTGATTATATCCTGCTCGGTATAGAAAACTGAATAAAGAGTAAATACATTACATCTCGAATTCATGACGCTATAAAAATCGAAAACATGTTGACGTATCCGCTGAGATATGATAAACATTCAGTTTATTAATGTATAAGGGGGTTCATTAATTACCTCGTGGACAAAGAAATTGGATAAAACACTCCAGATGAGTAGAAATAATGTTTACCATGTGTGTTCAACCCTACGACCAGCTGTCAAAAAAATATGAGCAAAGTAATACACTATGGGTTTTTCAAATCGTCCCGAGAGTCTTACCGCTTATAAATCAACAATATAAAATTGTCATCACTACCCGCTAATGGCCACGCATAGAGACATAAAAACTGTCATCCTTACCCCTCTATGTGGAAGATATAATAAAAACTAACGCGGTAAACGTCATCACTAGCGAACTATAAAAGGATTGAAAAATTAAACTTCCACCTCAATTCACAGCTTTCCATTCAAGTTCGATGAACCAACTTTTAATACTCGATGTAGTCAGAAAAAAATTTAGTCTCAGCGATCAAATAAGAATAAATAAAATGTATACTTAACAGTGTTAGAAAGATACCAGGATGAAAAAAATGTTTTTTATAGAATCATGTGCGCGTTAGAGAAGAGTCGGTGTTTAATTACTGAAAATAATCACTCAATAATAACTAAAAAACCCGAATATAAATTGATAATTTATAATCTGGAATTTAGAAATCGCTTGAAGAAAATTATAGTGTGTGTGTAATCCAGCATCTGAAATAGGAACACAATGGTAAGCTATATGTTTGTTGTTTCTATTACTTCGGCATATTGAATCTTTTCCAACTATTATTAACCTGAATGGCATCAAATTAATTGTATATCGTGTGTGTGAAAAATTGCCAAATTTGATTGAATCATTCATCTAGTTTCGTTAAATGATACGTGCACATTCAACCAATATTAATTTTTTAATTATTTTATTTTCTCAATTAGGAGAGTTCTAGATATCTTGTTCAAGAGTTAGTTTAGGCATTTGGCTTATATGAATTATGGCATTTTTTACAATTGATTTGGAATGATACTTGTTCATTCACCATGGTTTCCTTCTTTTTTTAAGATTGTTAAATTATTGAAATAGTTGATATTATATACAGTGTGGTTGGAGAAAGCTGAATCTATTCTGTAACTGTTTTGGACAGATTATTTCATATGGAAAAATTATTGTTCATCTTAAAGTCATTTTGAAATTGTAAGATTCTTGAAATCTCAGTTCCTTCATACATGGGCTTTAGAAAATCAGGTTGTGATTATGTTTATCAATAAAGTTTGTTTTCATGAGTACTTTGACTATTTGCATGGTATCCTTACCTAGATTGGCAAGGTATATAATTTGAACGTTCTCAGCTCTCTTAAAATCTATAACAACTATATATTGGGAGGATGTTGCTTATCTGCCGCTCGATAAAAATCGCCAGAAGATTTTACAAATTATTAACACCTAGTATAGCCCTTCATGACTAAGTAAACTACAGTGTGGGATTTCTAAATAAACAACACCCTGTACAGGGTCGTAACAACATTCAATATCACTCCTCATGAATGACCTGGAATTCCAAAATTATCGAAGCTGCCCATAAAATAGTTTGTTCTTCATCAGAGCCTCCAAGGACCACTCAGTGGAACTCACAATCAACCTATATGAAGCATACATAAAGCTAAAACTAGAATATGATTCAGTAAGGAACCACTCACTATTTTGTTGAACCTTTTTTAAATCTGTGACTCAGTGAGCTAATTTCATAGGAAATTAAAAATATATTTCTCTGGACGGTTCACTGCTACTACCTTTACAATAGTTCGATGTTGGATCGAATATCAATAGGAAACAACTACTTTCTTGGTTAATGTGCTGACTAACATTGAATTACATCCAATGTTCAATTGTGCAGAGTCCTACAAGGTTACTTTGCAAATGTTTGTTGCGAAATATATGAATAGTTCACTCACTCGTGCTGACCACATGCAGATGGTTTCGGGGAATTTGACTCTCATCAGTGCAGGATCTGCAAACTCGAATGAGACAACCAAAATTCATTTTTACTCATTAGTTTCCAATTATTGTCATTTTGAATATCAAGATAAGAAATCTGTAGTACATGACAGAAATCTGTGACGCCTAATAGTGGGATTATTTCATGGAGAATGGGAAACGTTTTATTCCTCAACACTTCTCACTACTACTACCTATACAACAGATATTTGTTGGATCGACAATCAGAAAGTAACTACTCTCCTGGAAAATACTTCGACGAAAACTGAAATACGTCCGATGGATAATCGTGCAAAATCCTACAACGCTTCTTAGGAGTCGGGATGGCGTTGTTGTGGTTTCCATTTACGTGACATTTAGCATTATCAGCTTGATCTATCCGGTACTGACGTAAAGCCTACCCTGTACAATACCCTCAGTAAGAAATTCAGGTAATATGTTAGACCAATTTGTAAATGGAATATGTTCAGAAAAAATGAGCCCTAATAATAGCCTTCGTGACATGACATCCGGAAGGAATTGATGTACACCCAGAGCAGTAACGATTTTTATCAAATATTGATAAATTTGATGCAGCGTTGACACCATGAACAAGTAATACTATCAACTAAAAACTATTCATGAGCATATTAAAAAGTTGAAGCATAATAAACGGATATCAAAGCACCGCATCATATCGAAATAATAATTAACGTAGGACTTCCGCATTAGAGGTGTTAGGCGATAATTGAATAAGTGCAAGGCAGATCATCAATCGACAATCAACCCTTGGATCTTTATAAAATTGAACATACGGGAATCATTCCAAAAAACAATTTATTAGTTTTACTCGACACAGACGGCTATTAAATTCATTGTACCCACGCTCATTGGTGAGTGCATTTCATATGAAGAGAGGAATCGAATACGAGAGCAGGCCTTCAAAATTAAGTCACCAACTGTTATTCAAACTACATCATATGTGTGCGATTACATACTGTTGAAAATGTAACTAATAACCATATAAGAATTGTTAATAATTAATATCAAGATTTGCTGGTATTACACAAACTGGGATGATAATTTCCTTCAGTATCCACTGGTCAAAAATTATTAATAATCCAATAACAACTAAACGTGATCCTTAGGTGAATCATATGCTTAATCACCAACGAAGAAAATAAAAGAATGTATTGAATCAATAAAATGAAGATAATATCCATTAACTCCAATGATATCTAAATTGAATCCATGAGTAACTACCGGTGCGGTTAATCTACACTATTGTAAAATTGTAATTCTCTGTTTTTTTTGTTTGAGCATGACGCAAAAAGTAGTGGATCGATTTTGATGAAATCTTTTGTGTTTAGAAGCTTTTGATTAGACTTAAAAACTTAAATGTATTCCATTCCACAACCAAGTACAACCAATTAAGGTAAGCTCCCATTTCAGGTTTATCTTATAACGGGATGAAGGGATAACGGGATAACAGGATACGGGATAACAGCAAACGGGATAAAGGGATAACGGAATAACGGGAAGTGGAAAAAGGAGGAACGGGATACCAAGACACGGGATAACGGGATGATGGGATAACGGGATAATGGGATAACTGAAAACGGGATAACGAAAAGCGGGATTATGGGATAACGAGACACGGAATAACGGGATGCGAGCAAAGCCACACGCATAAGCTACATTCAATAACACAGAGAAAAACATTGAAAAAAAAATAGAAATTCCACGCGGACAAAGTCGCGGGTACCAGCTAATATATTATTATTTATTTGCCCAAACTTCTAAAATTATCTAGCTGGTTTGAATATCCTCTAAAACGTCATATGGTACCTAATCACCTTCAGTTGATTCTTAAGATATTTTTTATTTTTTCTAAAATGTGAAAGACTTTTCAAATGATTTTTGTTTTAATGGAGTCACTTTCTCAACGAAGTTACCGGATTTAACACAAATGAAACACTTCTTTTTTAAATAATAATAAGAATGTGAATAGAAGCAACTCAGTCAATTGAATGCTCCACTAAGTCTGAGATAATCGACACGTCACAGAAAAAACGCAATACTAGTCTGTTTTAAAAAAATGCAATTATATAACACGTTTTCTCAATTTTATAACAAAAAAATCATTGAATTATTGGATTTCGTTTAAACAAGTATCATTGAAATACTAAAACGTGGTAAACTGATCGATCAGTTGAAGTATCCAACAGTCATCAGGGCACTTGACTGCAGGGAGTCTTGCAGGGTTTTGAGGTGGACTGGAGTCTTGCAGGGTTTGGAGATGGACCCCAAATCTCTCTTACTTACTCTCACGGAGACCATGAATAATATTAAGCACTCACTCAACCTCGCCATACCGGACCCATTTTTACAAACTTTCATCTAGTTCCATCTGTTTCGATGTCTGTCTGTGGGCTTATAATAAAATTTTCCAAGTTAAATTTGACCCTCTTCCCGTTGTTCGATTGAGCTGAAATTTGACAGGTGTTCATAATTCCGGAACATTATGGAATTTTTGCTAGAAAAAAAATGGCGGCACCAATATGGCGGACGTGTTTTGTGATTATGGTTCGATTCTATTCAAAATTGGTATGTGGTAGTTTTCGGGGACCGAGATTACGAATTTTTTTTCTGAATCTGAGATGGCGGCGAATTTTGTGGTTATAGCCCCATTCTGATATAAATTGGTATGTTAGGGTTTTTGGGGTCGGAGATCATTATTTCTTGTCAAAATGAACGAATTCGAAATGGCGGCTCCTAGATGGCGACGAGTTTTGTGATTGTAGCTCGATTCCATTCAAAATCGGTGTGTGGGGGTTTTAGGGGTCAGACATCATGATGTTTTTGTGAAAATTTATGAATTCAAGATGGCGGCTCCAATTATGTAAAATATTCAATTAGTCAGCAACTTGTCATATTCTAATTTTTGCCTATCACAAAAAATTATTGAATTCAAAGATACTTCTCGATATACTCTTCTTGACGTTTCGGAAACGGTATATCCGTTCTCGTGTTCAAAAATCTTTTTAATGAAGATGAAAATTTCTCAGTTCATCGCTGTTTTTCTCCCAGTGTTTCTGGAACGTGACCTTTTTTGACTAATGTCAAGATAGTTCTGTCAAAAGGATGATGAGACATTAGTTTGTTGATTTGATGTATGGAGTATTTTTTGGATAATGGTGTCAATCCATTATCGCTCTGCAGAACGCAAGATCTTCTTCCTGTAAGGGTTTCCACGTGTGATCCATATCAGAAGAAGTTGTTGATATAAAGTTCTCACCAGATAGTAGTATGAAGGCCATGTGGTTGCCATTGGATTTCAAAATATGTTCTGACAATTGCACTCACGTATAATAATTCCCATTTGTGAGTACAAAAATCGTAGTTTACTATCGGCTAAATAGGAAGGAACAGAAATGCAAGTGGATATAGAAATCGGATAAATTACTTTGTAGCAACGCTAGGATTTATTGTTCTTTTATCAAGCGTTGCGCGTCTCATCAGTTTGACAATTGTAAATGTCGAAAACAGAATTAAACAGCAAATAATATTCCAGTAAGTATGTCGAGATTTGGAAATGTTTACGAGGCAATAAGGCAATAAGGGAGATTGAAAAATCAACTCCAGAAAATACAAAAAAAAGGCATTCCTCCATTTGGAATCAATTTAGCGAATTTTGTAAACAACGAAACTTCAATTTAGAAACGGAACAGTCAGTGGAAAATGTGGCAGGAATATTGATGGACTGGGGCTTCTATATAAAGAAACAGAATGGGAAAGATTATAAAGAATACGTGGTGAAAACAATGTGGAACACAACAGCGACAATGTTGCAAAACATGTATTTTGAAAAATGTGATGTTACTTTTAACCCTTTCACTGTTTTAACATTTGAGAAAATCCCGTGATGCACGTAATTCTAAGCGAAAGAACTAACAAAGTAATTCAGAAAAACGTAAAAATAGTTCGATAGCATTAACTAAACGTGAAATTGTTAAAATGGCGGGAAAAAAAATTTTAAAAATTTTTTAATTAAAGGAAAATCTGCAAAAAATAAAGTACACTATTTTAAAGAAGAAAAATCAAATAAGGGTGATTCAACTGGTCGCATTCTTCCAAAACATGTCATGGTGGCTCAAACAAGTGCTGCGATAGTGAATGGCTGATAAAAAACATAGAAAACCCTAGTATATGCCCAGAAACATTGTTTCATAAAATATTATCCCATAGACCGATCCATATTACAACTGAAAGATTATTTATAACTCCTAATCCGTTTTGGAAAAATAATTCATCAAAAGGTTCGTACAAAAACGTTATAGGAGTCAACAAAATTGGACGAGGATTTCAGCTGAAAAAATTTGACAGGATACAAAGAATAAAAAAAATTATAATCCTTCTCATCGCTCGAGCGCCGTGTCAACAACATCCATGACAATTTCAACAACAAAATCTGCATTACTAAAGGAGCAAATGTCTACTGGACCAATTGTATATAATAATTGTTTTTTTAACAATTTTTCTTTCTAAAGATTATTCTTCTACTTATTTTTCTTTTAGTTTGTTGAATAAAG
The DNA here is from genome assembly GCA_018342105.1 of Gonioctena quinquepunctata. Taxonomy (NCBI): domain Eukaryota; kingdom Metazoa; phylum Arthropoda; class Insecta; order Coleoptera; family Chrysomelidae; genus Gonioctena; species Gonioctena quinquepunctata. Next base: position 3,146 of record JAFIRS010008820.1, on the reverse strand, counting down.
TTCAAATGAATTGAGTTTTCTATTCATGGAATTGTCTTACCAAATACCACGCGAGCTCAGATCGAGCAGGATATTTTTTAGGATGGTTTTCTCATACTTACTTCCATATATGTAATTAAACTCGATCTGTCCTGACAAAATCACCCGAGCTACGCTCTCGTGATTGTGGAAGGTCCCAGAAAAATGTCAAGAATGAGTATTCCTTCACAAAAAATAAGCCTCAAACAATAATATCATGCGAATTGAATCAAACGAGTGATGGAATCAGAAAAAGAAATTGAATGAATTCGGAAAAAAGGAATCTCCTTTAAGAGCAATAAATTTATTGGTATAAAAACACTCATCTCTGTGTGTCTCAATAACTTCTGAATACGGATGAAGTAACAATTGTAATTCATTTCAAAGTCCTTGTTCGTAAAACGGAATATACGGTTCAGAGATCATGCTTTATTTCATTCGCGTATAAAGGGAAGGAAAGATTAAATTTTATTTCTATCGGGATTCTTACCATGTGGCGGGATTGAAGTAGCCAGTGACATTTTGTATGGCTATTGTAAATATCGTGACATCATCGTATGAGGTGAATTCTTGGTTATTCAAGCACCATCACGAAATCTCAAACATACATCTTGAAAACCTGTAAAATTTTGGGAAGGGGAGTGGGGATATTTCAAGTCAAATCAAAATATACGTTATTGTCGGAAGATGAGTATCTCATTGACAAAGTTTTGTAAAGAAAAAGTAACAGTAAATGTTTATATAATATAAAAACACATGTCACACAATAATTAAAAGATAACTATAAATAAGATAAAATACATTCACATTAGCAAAAGCAACAGTTATAAAAATTTAGCAACTCATGTCATTTTTAGAGAATCAAATCAAAATGTACTTTATTGTCTGAAGAAAAATAAATTCTTATTGTTAAAATGTCGAAGACTATTCACACAAAGACAGTCGAGTCTAATATACTTAGTAGTCGAAAGAAAGTTTTTCCTCACAAAGTATAGTCTCAAATGAAACAATATAAATAATAAAATAAAAATATAAAAATATTAAAATGTAAGAATGTATATAAACATTCACGAATTTGTTGGTAATGGCAGTCGTTGAGCTGCTGTGTAATTTGAAAACCGGTAGCATTAATATAAAATTAGGTTATCTGGTAGAATTCGCCGAAATTATAACAAACTTTCTCCGAAAGAAACTTTTTTACCGATTTCCTAAACTTTTGTTCGTTCTCGATTTTTTTTAGGTGCAAGGGCAGGTGATTGAATAACTTCTTGCTTTCGTAGATTATGGAGTTCTTAGTTAGAGTTGATGTGGGAATAGGCAGTTTAATGTTTAGGGAAGAGCTGCCGGTATTATGTGTCGGCGACAAATATCTGAATTCTTTGGATTTTTTTTGGATCAAGCATACAGTTTCCAAAATGAAAATGCGGGCCAGGGGCAGAATTCCATGGAGCAAAAATAATGGTCTACATGAGTCCCTCGAATTGGCTTTGCACATATATCTCAGAGCTCTCTTTTGGAGCATAAAAACTCTTTCGAATAAATAGTTCGCACACATTCCCCAGAAACAAATGCCATAACGAAGGCGAGATTCGATAAAAGAAAAGTAAACCAAATTCATTGGATGTAACTCGTACGGCATAACAGCCAGACGTTAGCTTTTTGGATAAATATAAAATATGCCCTTCAAATTTAAGTTTGGCATCAATAGTCAATCCTGAGAAAGTAGTCATAGTTTTGTTACTGAGAGACTCATTTTCGAGAAATACATTGTTGATAACACACTTGAAGTTTATTTTACCTGTCTTAGAGGTATTAAAAGATAATAAGTTGGCGTCGCACCATTTTTTAACTTTACTCAGGTCATCATTGATGATGTCTTCTAAAAATATGTTGTCAATACCATGCCAAAGGATGGTGGTGTCGTCTGGAAACGGTGTGAATTGTCCATGTATGTCGACATGTGTTAAATCATCCACATATAATAAGAATAGCAGAGGGCCCAGTACGGAGCCTTGCGGTACTCCATGTTTGAGAGCTAGATTCTTCGAGGTCACATTGGCAATGATGACGCTTTGGAAACGTTCGGCCAGATACGATTGAAACCAGAGCAGAGTTACACCTCTGAAGCCATAGGTGTGCAGCTTTTGGAGCAGTATCCTGTGATTTACGCAGTCAAAGGCCTCTGAAAGATCACAGAACACTGCTGCAGCTATCTCCCCATCGTTCAACCTAAGGAACAGCCGCTCAAGGAATGCGAATATTGCATCATCGGTATGTTTGAGGTTTGGAAGCCATATTGGTCTGTACTGAGAATACCATGTTTGCTTATAATCGTTAACATCCTTTTTCCAACTAATCTTTCGATAACTTTTGCTAACGCAGGCAGCAAAGCAATTGGTCTGAAGTTTGAAGGAGAATCGTGGTCACCACCTTTATATAATGGAATGACGTTTGCTATTTTCGAACAGCTAGGAAAAACACCAACTGAGAACGAGTGGTTGACTGTTTCAGCCAAAACATGTAGGAATGAGGGTGTCAATTTGAGCAGTGAGTTCACTGAAATATCATCCCATCCAGAAGAGTTCTTATTTTTTATATCAACGATGATTTCTCTGAGTTCAGTGGCATCTGTGGGAGCAAAATAAAAACTTTCAGGTACAGAAATATGGTCTAGATACGAACTGGGGTCAACCGAGGGTGATAATTTCTCAGCAAGCTTATCTGCTTATTTGCCGACATGAAGGACGGTTTGAGTTTCATTGTGTTTATCAAATTTTCCTCTAGTAACAATTTGAATACCAATTGGATTCATTTTAGTTTTATTGAGTTTTTGTGGAAGTTTGATGGTGATTATTATGATGTATGCAACTCATGTCTGAATCAGTGAAATCAATACGCCGTATTTCCCAAGGAACTATATTTGGGCCTCCACTGTTCAGTTCATCCACTTCAAATATACTGAATAACATTAACCTTTGGAAGAATCATGCTTACGCTGATGATACCCAATTTTATGTATCGTTCAAACCAGAAATGCCGAATGAAGCTGTTGCTGGTGTCAATTCTGAACTCCAGAATATTTATGATTCTTCCATTGCAACACCCCTTACTTTTGAACCCCAGATTTT
>JAFIRS010008819.1:0-14319 GCA_018342105.1 Gonioctena quinquepunctata | reverse complement strand
TTATGTTTATGGCAAAACTCAACCTTTCCAAATGTGTATGTGACTATAAAGTATCTCAATAGTTTCAAAATTACAAAGATCTCAAAAAGAGAATTATTGTTAGCTGTTTGTAGCAATTGATTTCCAGATTGTTCTTCTAGTAAAATTAGTTCCATTGTGTAGCCAACTGCAGAATTATCTGCCAATACGCTACATTAGTTTTCATTGTACGAATATTGTTGCCGATCATACGTCCATAGACGATTGATAGGATTGTGTCAATTTTTATTAAATATATATATATACATTCTTAACTTTTATGAGTGCATTATTATTTTATCAAATCATTGTTTGGTTCGAATCTTTCTGAACGGTAGTACTTCCTGAATAAACAGCCCATGTTCCAGTATTTGAGAGAAATGAACCTAGTTCTGAGCCGCTCCAGACCTAGTTCAGTATCGACCATCTTCAGACAGTCGATTGCTCTCAATACTGTTTTTCCAACCTAACGAATAATGTCTGGTATTACAGGTGTGGTGGGTTAATTCACAACACCCCGTAGTCCGGGCGAAACAATTGATGGTCAGGTGTGTGGTTTTCCCAACACCCTGTATAGCCCAGAGTAAAACATAACGATCCATTTATAGTATCCACTGTACTTCAGAAATCTTCCCATAAACATAGTACTACAATACCTATATCAAAAATATTCAATGTTTCTGGAAATTTAAAATTTTATTTATTTAAATTTCATAATATTTTTCATGGATTGATCGGAATCGACAATCTTAAATTATTGCAAGCTAACGTTGATTTCAATGATGGTTTTCTCATTACACCTCATTCGAAAATTAAACTGAAGTTTCACAGAATTCAGAACGATTTGAATCTCATTTCTATATTTCCGCGAAGCGAGCAAGTAATAAAAATTAAAACAACCATAAGAAACGGAGAAATTATTATTCCATATCAAAATACATAATTGCGGATTAAAGAAACTTATCTATAGCGAAAACGGAGAAGCGATAACGACCATATTAAAATAACACTATGGAAGAGGTAACGTTAGATTTTCTGAACCCGTAATTGTAGAAGAGTTTGACCGAGCATGTATTGAAGAATTTAATTTCAACAACTTTGATGAGACGGAAAAACGTAAACTGGACTTATCAAATATTAGGACCGACCATTTAAATATCGAATTACACAAAAAGGAAACGAACGATATATTTGGATATATCGGAATTCAATGAAAATATGTCAAAAATAGACCAAGACGATAACCTTTCGACACAAGTCCAACTGGACATTGACGATAAAAAAATTACCCAAAACAAATTTCAATTCATGAACATGATGAAGACGAAATAACCGTTCATACAAACGCCGAAGAAAATCCTATTTTTTAAAATTTACCAATTTCAGAAACTCCGGTCAACCACGGACATAATCAAATTATTTTCAAAGTACTCTACTCACCTGTAAAACCAAAATTACTATTTTGTTCGGGGAAGAACAACGACTACGTACAAATTGCGAAAATAACTTTAAAAAGGACATTGTTAACTTTGTCAAAGATTACGTTGCCCCAAACGTACAGTATCATCTTTATTTCGAAAGACCAGAAAAATACGAACCTTTTGCGGAAGTGATTAGGCGCAATTTCAAGTGGCCTTCTTTAAAGTTTAAAGATGCAAATTCAAACTCGTTGACATCACAGATAAAAATGAAATCCAAGAACTGATACAGCATATCACGAAGGGGAAAAAATAATCATCGTGGTATTGACGAAACGGACCAAAAATTGAAAAACGATATTATTTTATATGAAAGATTCAATCCAAACTTATATTAATGAATGTGAAATATGTCACCAAAGCAAATACGAAAGACATCCCATCAAAATGACAATAATACTACTCCAACAGCCACCAAACCTTTTGAAATTATTCATATAATATCTATCCTTGGAAAAAACAAATTTTGACGATAATAGATGTTTTTCGAAATACGCCCAAGCATATCATTTTACCAGTTTGGTCTGGCACTGATGTAACGAATAATCTCTTGACATTTTTCTACATCACGGTGTACCTCTTCAAATTATTGTAGATAATGGCTCTGAATTAAAAAATTCCGTTATTGAGGAACTATTGAAATTGCACAAGGTCAACGTTCATTTTATTTCCCCAAATCATCCGCAATCAACGGGCAAATGGAAAGACTTCACTCAACTATTATTGAACATATCAGACTTCTCAATACCAGGGGGTTCTCAAAAACACCCCCTCAAATGAAATGATTTACGCTATTCTCGCATATAACCACTCAATACATTCAGCTACAAAATTGAAACCAATCGATATAATCAATGGCCATGTAACTAACGAAAACCCATTCAATATTGACTTGGAAAATATTTTGATCAACGATTATACGAACGAACACAAAGAACGAACTAAATTACTTTACTCACAGATACACGAAAATCTCATAAAAGGAAAAGAAAAAGTCATTTCAAAATTGAACAAAAATCGCGATAGTCCAGAACTTTGCGAAACAAATTGGAAAGCCTTTGTAAAGAAACACTTGAGACAGAAACATGCAAATACATTCGAAAACCCGATATCATTACAAAACAGACGAGAAACAGCAAGACTGTTTCCACAAAACAAACATAAAAAAGTACACATGGATAACCTGAAAAAAACCCCCCGAAGAAAAGCTACAGCTTCGTAAATAGTTTTTCTATCTATTTCAGACTACCACTTGTTGTTGACTTCAAGAAAAAATCACCCTGAAAACTTAGAAAACAACCCTGGTTGATACCCTAAAATTAGGAACCGCCAAAATTCAAGAATACCACCACACGCTAATTCATTACTAATGACTTGAACCCAATAATTATCGAAATCAATAAATTACACCATCAACATGGACAAATTTTAGAAGCACTCAGTATCAACAATGACTCATCAACAGACACTGAAAACTACATAAAAATCTTGAATATAACGAAAGTAAATACTGAAAACAAACTGAAAGAAATTATTCCACATCCTGAAAGAATGAAGAGAGGATTGATAAATGGATTAGGATCAATATTTAAATCGATTACAGGACACCTCGACGCAGAAGACGGCGAACGTTATGAGAAGCTAATTAGAGTACTTGAGGGAAACCAAAAGAAATTGGCTTCTAGGGTTCTGAAGCAAAATTCAATTTCAATAGATCTGATCAATAAATTCAATCAAACCATTCAGCAAATATCCCATAACGAAAAATTCCTTCAATCAAAAATATATCATATTGCCGCTATATTCCAGAAGAAAACCTACAATGAAAATAAAGCATACGTTCACGATATTGTCAATCAACTAATAGATATGTACGAAATTATCAATTTAGCATTACATGATATCGAGAACTCTTTAACCTTTGCTAAACTCAATATTATGCATCCTAGTATAATAACTATCACTGATTCTTTACAGAATTGTCAAAATTAGAAAAACTCATTGCAATCAATCAATTTCCTTTGGAAATCACTCTGGAAAACACCTTGAAATTCGATAAGATAATAAATATAGAATGTTTCATATTGAACAATAAAATAACCTATCTACTTCATGTTCCAATCACATATCCATACAATAATTTCGATTATTACCATTTATATCCTATCCCCGTGTATAGTCAAAGTCAGTTCAAGGCATTGATCCCAAAAAACTCATATTTGTTGAAAAATTCAGTGTACTTCACATTTCAAAGCGACATTTGTGTCAAAGTCAAACCACAATTCTATGTCTGCAACAAAATGTACATAAGGTTTGGAACCAAAAAATCCACCTGCCAACAAATCGATGTCAAAATCACCAAGCCGATAATAAATCAACTGGACGATTCCACTCAATGGATCGCCATATTTCCGAATAAAACCACCATCCACCTCCAATGCAGAGAACAAGAAGAAATCCAAAAATCATTGGATCCCACTAATCGATATTCCAGTAGGCGCAAAATCAATACCGATCAGATCAATATCGTCAATGAAGAGAAGGTAATCAATAAAAAATCAAATAGTATTGATACCCGAATGGATCTGGATCGAAATCCTATGAAGAAATCGAATATAACTTTCCATCTGGATGACATCAACTTGGACGGACTCCAGAACCTGAAAAATCAACTAATCTCAACTAACCACAGAACTCCTTAGAACTAGACGGCTAAAATAAGTGGAAGGAAATGATATGATTCATAGCCACATGTGTAGTTGGGACACACATAATCATGCGCATATCATCAACAACATTGCCAGTTCATGTACTTGTACGATAATTTAAAATAATGGCATTATGATGTAAAGTATCACATTAGGTATATTCCCATTAAAAGATCCGATACTACTCGACTATCGATTACTCAGGATCCTTAAGTTCTTTTGCCATATGTATTCAGAAGATAATATACAAGTTAAGTGGAGCACTTAACAACTGATGGAATCGTAATAAGAATTATGATTTCCTACAAACTCATTTGGCAACGCTGTTTACATCAATACCTGTTAGTTAGTGTGACGACATTTTCATTCAGAGCCGGTCTTGCGTCTGTTGTTAATTTGTGTTCTTGATGGGATATTTGATCTAATAAATTCTAAAAATTCATTGGGCAAATTCTACAAGGTTCCGATGAAGGAATACAACAAAGATTTCTGGAATCCTTTTTTTGAAAAGTCTCATACATACTGATGGTGAACCACTGCATTTTTCAAAAAACAGGATTTTAATTTTGGATTTCTCCATCACAATAAATTCAATTATTGGAATGTGTGAAGAGTAGGTACATTGACAAACATTAACATGTTGAAATACATGTTAACTTAACATTCCAAGTACTAATGTATTTTACAATAATAATAATTGGAATAATAACCCAACAGCATTCCGGTTTTATTACACTGAGGCTGATGTTGCAACATGATATAGAAAATGTTTATGGAAATTGTTTTACTTCGGACAATACTTCCATTTTAACAACTTCCCAGAAAAAAAATCCAACCAAAAAATGACCAAGAACACAAAACAGTGGGTGTTTTGTGACCAAGAATCAAGAATGGCAACTGACAAGCGATCAAATCTGTGTGCTCTCATCTTCAATTCAGAGCAGAGCGATCACATCTTTAGGCTCGCTCTGACATTAAACGAACACGGAGCAGATTGAACAGAGGAAAGAGATCTGATTTATCGAACGCTTGCCGAGCTGATAGAGGGAATCGAGCTAACAGATATGTAATAACCGAACGCAACTAATTTCGATTATTACCATTTATATCCTATCCCCGTGTATAGTCAAAGTCAGTTCAAGGCATTGATCCCAAAAAACTCATATTTGTTGAAAAATTCAGTGTACTTCACATTTCAAAGCGACATTTGTGTCAAAGTCAAACCACAATTCTATGTCTGCAACAAAATGTACATCAAGGAGATTTCTGGAGATATCTGCGAGCTGCAACTCCTGAACATGAAAGACACATCCACCTGCCAACAAATCGATGTCAAAATCACCAAGCCGATAATAAATCAACTGGACGATTCCACTCAATGGATCGCCATATTTCCGAATAAAACCACCATCCACCTCAATGCAGAGAACAAGAAGAAATCCAAAATCATTGGATCCCACTTAATCGATATTCCAGTAGGCTGCAAAATCAATACCGATCAGATCAATATCGTCAATGAAGAGAGGTAATCAATAAAAATCAAATAGTATTGATACCCGAATTGGATCTGGATCGAAATCCTATGAAGAAATCGAATATAACTTTCCATCTGGATGACATCAACTTGGACGGACTCCAGAACCTGAAAAATCAACTAATCTCAAATAACCACAGAACTCATAGAACTAGAAGGCTAAAATAAATTGGAAGGAAATGATATGATTCATAGCCACATGTGTAGTTGGGACAATAATCATGCGCATATCATCAACAACATTGCCAGTTCATGTACTTGTACGATAATTTAAAATAATGGCATTATGATGTAAGTATCACATTAGGTATATTTCCATTAAAAGATCCGATACTACTCGACTATCGATTACCAGGATCCTAAGTTCTTTTGCCATATGTATTCAGAAGATAATATACAAGTTAAGTGGAGCACTTAACAACTGATGGAATCGTAATAAGAATTATGATTTCCTACAAACTCATTTGGCAACGCTGTTTACATCAATACCTGTTAGTTAGTGTGACGACATTTTCATTCAGAGCCGGTCTTGCGTCTGTTGTTAATTTGTGTTCTTGATGGGATATTTGATCTAATAAATTCTAAAAATTCATTGGGCAAATTCTACAAGGTTCCGATGAAGGAATACAACAAAGATTTCTGGAATCCTTTTTTTGAAAAGTCTCATACATACTGATGGTGAACCACTGCATTTTTCAAAAAACAGGATTTTAATTTTGGATTTCTCCATCACAATAAATTCAATTATTGGAATGTGTGAAGAGTAGGTACATTGACAAACATTAACATGTTGAAATACATGTTAACTTAACATTCCAAGTACTAATGTATTTTACAATAATAATAATTGGAATAATAACCCAACAGCATTCCGGTTTTATTACACTGAGGCTGATGTTGCAACATGATATAGAAAATGTTTATGGAAATTGTTTTACTTCGGACAATACTTCCATTTTAACAACTTCCCAGAAAAAAAATCCAACCAAAAAATGACCAAGAACACAAAACAGTGGGTGTTTTGTGACCAAGAATCAAGAATGGCAACTGACAAGCGATCAAATCTGTGTGCTCTCATCTTCAATTCAGAGCAGAGCGATCACATCTTTAGGCTCGCTCTGACATTAAACGAACACGGAGCAGATTGAACAGAGGAAAGAGATCTGATTTATCGAACGCTTGCCGAGCTGATAGAGGGAATCGAGCTAACAGATATGTAATAACCGAACGCAACTAATTTCGATTATTACCATTTATATCCTATCCCCGTGTATAGTCAAAGTCAGTTCAAGGCATTGATCCCAAAAAACTCATATTTGTTGAAAAATTCAGTGTACTTCACATTTCAAAGCGACATTTGTGTCAAAGTCAAACCACAATTCTATGTCTGCAACAAAATGTACATCAAGGAGATTTCTGGAGATATCTGCGAGCTGCAACTCCTGAACATGAAAGACACATCCACCTGCCAACAAATCGATGTCAAAATCACCAAGCCGATAATAAATCAACTGGACGATTCCACTCAATGGATCGCCATATTTCCGAATAAAACCACCATCCACCTCCAATGCAGAGAACAAGAAGAAATCCAAAAAATCATTGGATCCCACTTAATCGATATTCCAGTAGGCTGCAAAATCAATACCGATCAGATCAATATCGTCAATGAAGAGAAGGTAATCAATAAAAATCAAATAGTATTGATACCCGAATTGGATCTGGATCGAAATCCTATGAAGAAATCGAATATAACTTTCCATCTGGATGACATCAACTAAACCAACTCAAAACTAGAAGGCTAAAATAAGTGGAAGGAAATGATATATTCATACCAATTGTTGGGAATGGAAGGATTTAAAAAAATGAAAAAACATAAATAAAGGTATATTTCCATTAAAAGATCCGATACTACTCGACTATCGATTACTCAGGATCCTTAAGTTCTTTTGCCATATGTATTCAGAAGATAATATACAAGTTAAGTGGAGCACTTAACAACTGATGGAATCGTAATAAGAATTATGATTTCCTACAAACTCATTTGGCAACGCTGTTTACATCAATACCTGTTAGTTAGTGTGACGACATTTTCATTCAGAGCCGGTCTTGCGTCTGTTGTTAATTTGTGTTCTTGATGGGATATTTGATCTAATAAATTCTAAAAATTCATTGGGCAAATTCTACAAGGTTCCGATGAAGGAATACAACAAAGATTTCTGGAATCCTTTTTTTGAAAAGTCTCATACATACTGATGGTGAACCACTGCATTTTTCAAAAAACAGGATTTTAATTTTGGATTTCTCCATCACAATAAATTCAATTATTGGAATGTGTGAAGAGTAGGTACATTGACAAACATTAACATGTTGAAATACATGTTAACTTAACATTCCAAGTACTAATGTATTTTACAATAATAATAATTGGAATAATAACCCAACAGCATTCCGGTTTTATTACACTGAGGCTGATGTTGCAACATGATATAGAAAATGTTTATGGAAATTGTTTTACTTCGGACAATACTTCCATTTTAACAACTTCCCAGAAAAAAAATCCAACCTGAAATAACACTGCATGAAATGCTTTAATTAAAAAATATAATTTAGATATAAATGATAGGATTATTGACAATGAAGAATTTCAAGGAAGATTGAATTTCTTCCTACATTATCCAACTTGACAGAAAATGTTGATACATTGCAGGTTTTGTAGTGAAGAGCATAAAAAAGTAATCAAGTGTAAGGTGTGCCTTTCCGTACTGGAAAAAAAAAAACAAGTGTAGATCTTGATTACTTCAAATTAATACATAGAAAATACAGAAAGATCTGCCTCTTTTTCTAGATTAATCAAGACTTCTGCAGATGTTGTGAAGTGTTGTATGTTTACGCAGAGAGAAAAATCAAGCAAATAATGGCGAAAGAAAAAAAATATGGATGTTTTTGTAGAACTTTTTTCGAAGATAAAAACATTGTTTTCTAAATAAGATAAGCATGTTTTTTTTATATAGCTATATACGAAATGTACCACAAAAGGAAATTGATAAAATTTATTAAATAAATTTACGGTAAAATACGTTACCATAGTGTTGCTTGGTTGCAAGCAGAAAATTTAAGGAAAGAACTTAATAGGAAGAAACTATCAAAAATTATACTTTGTTTCACATCTATAATATTATACCAATAAATTATGTTAAATCTTTTTTTTATTTATAGCGTGTACCAAAAAGTACCAGTAACTTAAAAATTGATGAAAACTCAACTTCATTCGTATACCTCTGATATTCTGAATCTGAGTTGTCCATTGGATAACTATAAAATATTCCCAATGGTTTTTTATGAGTGCGCGCGCGTTTGTAATGAATTAAGGAGTCTTTTCTGACCGACAAGACGAATCTCCAAGCTAAGGGCTGAGTCTCAATAGATTGCGTCATGGAAACATCTCTACTAGGTGCAACACCTTGCCAGGTTCGCGACTCGTCTACAGACAACTCCGAGTTCCAATATCGAAAGCTATGACAAGAAAGGATACGACCTTAGAGGCATTCTGGCATAATCCCACGGATATTAGTTTCGCACTACCGCCCGCCCGCTCGAGCAAAGTTTCTTGATGACTTTTCTAAAAAACCGATTTTCTTCACTAACGAAAAACTTATAACATTTCTTTTCGCTAGCCTATTACAGGTTTCTCGATAGACACCAACTTTTATCAAGGATACATTTCATACTTCTTGGGATGACACGCTATATTCATAGAATTCACATTTAAATTCCCCAATATTTTTACTTTGTGCCAAAATATTTTGTAGGAACTAAATACTTGGAAATTGTTTGTTACCTTAACTTCAAAACTGCAAGGAGGGACTGTATAGTGATTGTTATTCAGTCTCCATCATACCTACCCATTCTCTTGAAATGATAATCAAAGAATAAAACCAAATGAAATATATTATCATGTGAAATACTGCATACAATTTAGTTCATGTCAAATAAATAATTCAGAGAATGAAGAAGTAAACTTCACAATAGCTACTGAAAATTATTTTTTTAAATAAGCCTTTCTTCCCGAAATCTTACGGATATTGGGAGAAATTCCTCATAATTTCAGTTGCACTCCACTATTCAATTCGATCATCAGAAAGTTCAGTATGTTTCAGTTAATAGAGGTTATAAATTTCACTGAAACCCCCCCTGTCATGGCAGCGGTTTTACTGCGCATGCCTATGTGTGTACCATGCGGTACAGTAGGGCTCGTTCCAGCAGAACGGTATTGGCCTTCTAGTTCTATGAGTTCTGTGCAAATAACCCGGAAATCATAGATAGTCAAGGATTTTCCCAAACACCCAGTATGTGGACTTTGGCGATCTACATAGCAATTATTCTTTCAACCATCTACTTCATCTACAAGAAACTTTTTGCGAGATGTATTGCAAAGAGGGCATCTCAAGAAGCGGCACCATTCGAAGGGATGAACCTGTCAAACGTTCAACTACCCCGCTGCTCTCCGTAGTTGAATCTTCGGGGGGAGGAATTATGTCACCATCTCCAGCCATACTTGCTGACGCCAGCAGAACCACCACTCCATCCAAGATGCTGAGTGGACACTATCTCACGGGACGAGCCATCTTGGAACGATCCGGGAAGGCATTCATATTTCACACTTAGACATAGCAACACCTATTTTTATAATTGTATATTTTCATTATTTTAATAAAACTGATTTTAAAAAGCAAGTTCCGTGTCGTCGATAGTTAATTGGTGTCATTAGAGAGTTATTGCAACGTCCGTTCTATATTTCTTTTAATAAAGTTTCTTTTATTTTGACATATATGCATGCGCATTGTGTTCGACTTTGAGGATATCCTCAATCTAAAATACATGCATCCCTTACTTTATTTAAATAAAGGCCAAGAACCTTTTATTAAAAGTTCCTTTTTATTTTGACAGATTTGTTTTTTTCTGTTAAGCACTGCTCGTCTATATATTTTCAAAATCAATTAAAGTAGGTTTATTTGACGGTGGTATATTTTCTACCCCAACAATATTGTGAATAATTAATTCGTCCAAGTGTCACTTATGCGTCCAACTAACGAACAATAGTGTGATTCTTTTCATAAGCTTATTTTTCTGGTAAAACAATGACTGAAGAAAAGGGCAAAAAAAGAATGAGATTCACATTCGAAGACGATATAATTTTATTACGTGAAGTTGTTTCACATAATTTGACGTACTTGTCAAAATAGAGCTTGAACATAAGCATCTTGGAAGATATAAAGTAAGGAATTTTCTGTTAGAAAGTCGATAGACAATAAAACTCCCACGATTATTAGTGGAAAGTGGAATGTTCCACTATCAAGATTCATTTGGGGTATTATCATAAATTATGACAATCACAAAACAACGAATTATGTTTTGAAACTGAATTCGAGTGTTTCAAAACTCTATGAATACGTTTTGAATCATTTTATATATGACGTCATCGTTTCAACGACAGAATGAATGTATTGAATCACAGGACGAATACGTTTTGAATACATGGGCGCCAAAAAATAGCCCTGCTGTGAAGCAGAAGATTATTATTAAAGCTGCAGCTCAACTTACGAGCAAAAAAATCGACCCACTTGCTCTTAATAAAGTTAATATTGCCTACTAATCTTTAGTTATTTAGCGATCATAAAAGATTACACAGGTGAATGAATATGCATTTTGGACAGATATACTGTTTTTCATTTTGGAAAAACATATCCTAAACTGAGCTTGAACTTAAACTGTTACGGTGGGTTGATTTTATTGCTCGTAAGTGTATTATTATTATAGAGTGCACAAGCATAAAGGATTTAGAAGATACTGTAGTCCCATTAACTTCAACATGGAACAGATTTTCCATTTTCAAAGCGTAACAAAACAATTCATATTTTAAGGTTATGTACTGGACAAATATCAGCTTTTTCCATAAAATGTTCTAACAATTTGAACTTTTCGCTTATTGACCTTGTCACTGCAACCAATCAGAACCGTACCCAGAGAAAAATTTCGGGGGGGGGGTGGTTCTAAAGTAAATAATGTAATGTACATTTTACCAAATTTTATTACACATCATTAAATAGACAGATGGAATCGGATTGAACAGTGAAAAGTACCACTTTATGGTCGCAAAATCTGATTCTTAGTTGGCTTATCAAGTCATCTGAGGTCGGAACAGCAACTTTTATTCGGAAATACTTGGAATATTACGAATAGTTTATATTTAGAAAAACTAAGGGTATGTAAGCAAAATTGAAAAATGTGAATTATCAGCCCCAGGGAATTAGTGTATGGGATGTACATAAAACTACCTGATATTCACCTTATTCCAGATATATTTTACAGATTTCGGCGGGGGGATTATCCCCCCTAACCCCCCCCCATTCCTGGGTACGGCCTTGTCTGTAGAGCTCATCCAGTATTGAAAGGACCACTTTGGCCTTCCCCCACCTAACAACCAATTTTTATCGAAGATACCCGAACCATTGTCTAACTATGGCTATTAATAGAAATTCCATAGGCGTACCAAATTATTTGGTATAGGCGATTCACGAGACGTAGAGAACTTACACTCCTATAACTTTCCTAACACTCCTTTCTTTTTCAGCTACTGAATAGTACTTAACACTGGGCATTTTGGCAAGGTAACGAGTAAACTATTGCAAAGTTGAATAAATAACTGCACTACCTATTTATTAATTAAACAAACCTAACCTTTCAAACGCTGCATGCCAAGACACTGGTGAAGATTCGCCGTAAAGCTCATCCAGTATTGAAACGACCGTTTGGTAGGTAGAGAGGGGGAAAACACGAGTGGACACGATTTGCTGAGCTA
This sequence comes from Gonioctena quinquepunctata, assembly GCA_018342105.1. NCBI lineage: Eukaryota > Metazoa > Arthropoda > Insecta > Coleoptera > Chrysomelidae > Gonioctena > Gonioctena quinquepunctata. The sequence continues at coordinate 1,719 of JAFIRS010008819.1, read as the reverse complement.
CGGCGAATCTTCACCAGTGTCTTGGCATGCAGCGTTTGAAAGGTTAGGTTTGTTTAATTAATAAATAGGTGGTGCGGTGATTTATTCAACTTTGCAATAGTTTACTCGTTACCTTACCAAAATGCCCAGTGGTAAGTACTATTCAGTAGCGGAAAAAGAAATAGGAGTGTAAGTTCTCTACGTCTCGTGAATCGCATATACCAAATAATTTGGTACGCCTATGGAATTTCTATTATTAGCCATAGTTAGACAATGGTTCGGGTATCTTCGATAAAAATTGGTTGTTAGGTGGGGGAAGGCCAAAGTGGTCGTTTCAATACTGGATGAGCTCTAGCACAGCAAATCGTGTTTTCCTCCTCTCTACCTACCAAAAGGTCATTTCAATACTGGATGAGCTCTACTCAGCATCACTCACAGACCTCATTTTATGAGGTCTGTGCACAGAACTTAAACACAGAGGAGAATGGAAAAAGGATTCATTTTATGGTCCTGAAAACGTTCTTACAAGGGGAAATGGATAAGCGGTAGGTGAGTCTGCGCATTGGCTGGAAACGTGAACAATGTACTTTGACGTTTACAAATGTCATTTTTGGAAAAGTGTTTATGCAATTGCATTTTACGTGCCTTTTTATTGTTTCACTTTTATTTCGCCTCAACTCAAGTGTTTTTGAGACTATTTAAATTATGCCTGATAATGTTTCATCGGGTCCTGTAGCAGAAGTGGTAATATTCCTGGAATTCATTATTTTATGTAAGTTAAAGTGTTTCAAGGTCAAACATCAGGCTCGGCCTGAAAATAATTGACGAGAATAATGGTTGATCATCTTTTTACAGTTCTGTTTTGGGTCCAGGAGAAAGCAATGGTTGGAGATTTTGGGAATGTCAGAAGTGGACAATATGAGTTCCAGAAATGAGCATTTTGATAGCTCTGATAGGTCAAGACTCAAACAAGAAGTTTATCACAAATAAAAAAATATGCTTCACTGTTATCGAATATCAAAAGGAGTTCAATTTTTCTAAAAGTGAACATTGTTTCCAATTACATAAAAAATAATCTGATGATACAAAGAATGCATTGGAAAACAATTATGTAGCGTTTAATGAATAAAATTATTGTATGGTACCTGATGACTCAATGAATGTATTAAAATTAACAATCGAGCAAAAGCATGCTTTTTAGTTAGTTTGCCCTAATCTGTTCATTTCTAATAGAGCATCGTTATTACAAGGTCTCTTCCCTGTAAGTTTTGAGCTGAAATAAATCATGATTTCCGAACCCGAAAACTCCCACACCAATTTTGAATAGAATCGGACCATAATCACAAAACTCGTCAGCCATCCATCCTTAAGTCGCCATCTTGAATTTATAGATTTCGACAAAAAAATCATAAACTCCGAACCTGAAAATTCCCACATACTAATTTTGAATAAAATATGACCACATACCAATTTTATCTCGAATCGAACCATAATCACAAAATTCTTTCTCCATCTTGGGGCCACCATCTTGAATTTATGAATTTCGACAAAAAATTCATAATCTCCCACCCCGAAAACTCCAGCATGCCAATTTTGAAACGAAACGGACCATAACCACAAAACTCATCCGATATCTTTAATTTATGAATTTTGACGAAAAATTCACAATCTCCAAGCCCGAAAACCCACACATAGCAATTATGAATAAAAAATGAACACAATTACAAATCTCGTCCGCCA
>JAFIRS010008818.1:0-14328 GCA_018342105.1 Gonioctena quinquepunctata | reverse complement strand
TAGGCCTCCATCGGATGATTTCATTTCTCCAAATTTTCAATTAAATCTCGGTACATTATGTAACAGTTCTGATAGAGTAATTATTGGTGGCATTTAAAATTAAATAAAATAAATGTTCTAATGAATAGCATGAATTTAACTCTTTCCAAGGGCTCTATTGCATGCTTCAACTTAAAACTACCATCTTAACACCTACCAAATAACTCGACATGATTTTTTTTTAATAAATGAACTTGATAGTGATTACACTGTTGGAGCTGAAGATTGTTATTTGTCTGATCATCATGAAAGTAAGATTTTCAAATAGGCCAAAAACATTCTGATGTTTCAGTACCAAATAACCCATTTTGGGGATGTATCATATCAAAAACGAAATTAAATAGTTGTCATTCAAATAGGTTTCAGCAATGTGATTCCGTGTACCGTAGAATTCCATAAACGACAGTTATGTCTGCGTCACACCCATCAATTAAATCGTAATTCCATCTTATTCGATGGAAAGTAGAATTCTACGGTACACAGAATAACACCGCAAGAACTTCAAAATTATTTTTCTCTGCTTTTCCAAATAAGGTGCCCGGTGTATTTTTTTATACTGTCACATATGGCCAGCTAGATCACCCAATCTAACGAATATTGACCCCATTCTTTGGGTTCTGTGTGAGAAATTGTCTACAAGAATCCTCTGATAACAACCACGAATAGACAACAAATAAAAATGATAGTTTTGTTATCTAACCAAATTTGTAAGGTAGAAAGTTCTTTCAAGTTAATTTTAATTCAACCTTCTTGAATGAAATTACTTTTTTTTTCGAATGCGGGTGAATAGTAACATAACATAAAATATTTTCGTGATTTCCTGCGGCATTTCCCTCTGCCTTAGGATTACTTTGAAACTATGTAATATATGTAAATAACTTTCAAATGAAATTATTTTTTTCTGCTCGATATCAACAACACTAGATAAAAATATTCTGTTTCGTTTCGAACAATTATCCATTCTTGATGGATGGATCCATAGATAATTGAGAATAACTTTCATCAAATTTGGTTCAATTCAGTTGGTAAATAACAAAGATATTGATTGATTTAAGAAAACTTTTTTTATATGTAATTCCATTGTTTTTCACTACAAGTTTTCTGACGTATTTCTCACAAAATATTCTGCCACTTGTGAATGACTATAAATACTCTGTTGAAATAAATATATCTAATATATCTATCTATCTATCATATTTCTAGCAGTTTTTAAATATTAAAAAAAACGGAAATACAGTAATAAAAAAAGTTTTTATATGGATTTGAAAAATAAGTTTTTTTGTAATTAAAATTGTATGAAACCCAGAAAAGAACTATTTTATTATTATTTTTTTTGTCAATAGGCAACACATCTTTTCATTGAATGTTGTTCGTAAATTATAAATGTAGTTCTTTATTTATTATTTCGAATTTCATTTCATTCAAACATTGACCTACCAGAAAAATACGTACCTTCAGAAGCAGCTACTACTGCAGCTTATTTTATAGATAATCTTGGTTTTTACATCACAAAAAATCCGACAAAATTAACAAAGATCAGGGATTTTTCCCTATCCGTATCCACCAACCATTTTATGGGTTTGTTCGTTTGTTTTTTTTAGCAGCTCGTTGACAACTGTTTATCTTTGTTTAACTCACGTAACCCACTATTCGTTTTTTCTAAAATCAGATGAATGCACCGAAATTTATGACAAGCGAACAAGCTTCACAAAAATGAATCACATATGTCATTAGTGTCATTGTCCGAATGTCAAAGTCAAACTTTGAAATGTCAATGCTGGGGCGCGTTCCAATACGACAACTCGGTTGGAGAATGAAAAATTTGGCAAATTGTGTCAATGTCATTTTGATTCTTTTGGAACGAAACGAAACAAATTACTTATTTGTCAGTTGTCATCGTCCAAAATAATTCAAAATTACATTGAAATTTGAGATAAGGTTTAAGGTAATTTAAGGATTGAACAATGGAAGGAATTGAAGGAAAGATTCTTGTCATTACTGGAGTACTGAAACAATTGTAGATGATAGTGAGTCAGATTCGGATTCTGACAAAGAGCTTTTGGATACGGATTAAGTTTGAAAAAAATAATATATAACCTATGACTTAACAACAGTTTATAGCTAAAGAAGCAGTTAGCTCACTTAGGCCCGGTTGTTCAATGCGAGTTTAAACCGTTGATTATCTAAACTCGGATTATTAATTAACTATGGATCAGAACGTTATGCATTTTTCAATGAAAAACTAATCCTAGATTCCTTAACTCATTGTTTTCATATGTTGGCAACACATTTTTACGCTTGTACCTTCATTCGGACCGTTCAGAAACATCAAAATTGAATAAGTGAATCAAACTTAACCTAAGAATTCGTAGTTTTGTCTTTTGCAGCGCTGCCGTTTTGAGAGTAATTACTCCATTTGTAAGCAATTCGAAAGATTTGGAGTAATCGTGGAGTAATGACGAATTGTAAGGATTTTGTAAGCATTTTGCACTAAGGACTAAGGAGTGGGAGAAAAGCGTTCATCTTCCTGACTACTTGTGTTTGTTTCGTGTGGCACATGGCCAATGGCCAGTCATGTAATGGCACATAACTCGTTAGTCGTTACTCTCCACGTCTTTGTCTATAGTAGTTTGCTAGTTTGAGTTCTGTGTTATGTTTGTTTATTGATATTAAAATTGGCATGACATGACAGATCTGAAATCTTATCTCAGGTTTGTATGAGTTTTATCTTTGTTTAGATTATACTATGGTTTTATCAACAGGTTTCAATGCTACCAACTCAACTTCTGACCCAGCACCGAGTAGACAATGGGGATCACGCATGATTTTATTTTAATTTTTCTTTGCCTCAGTTAGATACACAATAATTACATTTTGAGAAAATAATTTCTCATATCCCTCCTCAATTCAAACTCGATTTTACCTTCATTTGAATAACTTCCCCCAAACACCAGCGCCAGTTGTGGTTGTTTCAGGAATATTGATAGCCGATACTATTTCTTTCAACCCAAACATAAATTCAAGCTCACTTTTAATGTGATATTTGAAAATACTATGATGATAAAAATATTAGTACAACATATAAACGAAGGCAGATGAAATTATAGTTGACAGTTCGAAGCAACTAGCGGTAAAAAATTGAACTGTGTGAAATAACGATACTTACGTCCACCAGACGCGCTAGGAGTACGTTTTTGAATGTGACGACAAAATTGGAGTTTTCAATTTCGAATTATGAGTTTGTTGCTGAGCTTCCTATGTGCAAATCAAAATATTCTAGAAAGGGGGCACATGCATGTTCCCTATTGCATTTCCAGTTCAATGGACATTTGTGAATATGTGCTTCTTCTAGTCTAGTTTGTTCTGGTTTCGTTTCAGAATCAGTATCTATCAGAACAAGTCGACCCTCGAAATCATCCATATATACCATAGATTATGTATAAATTAGGTTTGTAAGGATTTTGTAAGCATTTTCAAAATTCTGGGAGTAAAACTCCGCATTTTGATAGACGCTAGTCAGCAAATTGTATAATTTCAATTGGCAGCACTGGTCTTTTGTCAAAATTGATCGAAAACAGCCAAGTGTAGTGTATAAATTGTTAGGCGTCTCTTAAGAAAAAAATTACTCATAATTTCACTTGTAAAAAATTTCCAAGATATTGTAGAATGTAAAAAACGGACGCAGTTACTAATTCACAAAAATTGAAGTTTGGGCTATAATAAGTAATGAATACAATACCATCTGCGGAGGTCCCAAAAAAAAGGAATAGCATCTTAACAATAAAAGACAACATTTCTACTTGGGCTCTGTCCAAAGCAGATTTTGTAGATTTACAAAAACGATCATTCGAAGAACACAAGTTGAAATTAATACACATGAAAGAAAAACATCATCTTTCCTTGGAACCACAAAGGGAGGAGTAGAATCTAGAGAAAACCCATATGATTGAGATATATAAACAAACATTATCTTTGAAACATAACTCATCAATAAATCAACATTTGCTTGAGATTCCTGAGAACAGATTGTTTTTCATTTTGCATTTGTGATGATTTAATTTTAGTTTTTTATGTCAAAAGTTTTTGGTATGAAAAATCAAGATTTGATTTTTATTTGGAAGTTTATTTTTTGTTAAGATTTTGCCTTTGTAGTGAGGGGTGATTTTTTGTATTTCTGTTAGTTGCGGACGATATCTTTAGGCAAGCGAAATCTATTCAAAAATTATTTTTCTGTCCATTCTTCCAAATGGTTTCTAGGTACCGTAATTTCGGGTGACTTTGGCTTACTTGAATTCAAAGAATGTCTACGATTAATTTGTAAAAATAAATTGGAACTACAGAGGGAGGAGTAGAATCTAGAGAAAACCCATATGATTGAGATATATAAACAAACATTATATTTGAAACATAACTCATCAACCAATAATAAATCAACAATTGCTTGATATTACTGAGAACAGATCTTGTAGTTTTTCATTTTGTATTTGTATGATTTCATTTGTTTTTTATGACAATCGTTTTTGGTATGAAAAATCAAGATTTGTTTTTGTTTGGAAGTTTATTTTTTGTTACGATTTTGCTTTTGTCATTTGAGGGGTGATTCTTTGTATTTTTGTTAGTTGTGGACGATTTCTTTCGGCAAGCAAAATCTATTCAAAAATTATTTTTCTGTTCCTTTCTTCCAAATGGTTTCTAGGTACCGTAATTTCGGGTGACTTTGGCTTACTTGAATTCAAAGAATGTCTACGATTAATTTGTAAAAATAAATTTGTATCTATTATTATATACCAAAATATTGATCTTTGACCACTCTTTCAAATTAGCTATTTCAAATTCAGACTTTGTATGTGGATATATAAAAAAACATGGTGTGCAAATTCACCCGCATATTGAGGGCTGGCTTTGACCCATGGCTTAAATTTTGGGTGATTTAAAAGTAATCCGACGGATAAAATAAGCAAAATAAATTTGCCCATAAAAACGTTATTTCATTTTTAATCATCATAAATGAGTAAAAAAACATTGCTAGTTGCAGACAAATTTTATGAAAGTTGAATTTGGTTGCAAATGACTCCTGAATGGAATACAGTGTTGCAGGTATAAAAACAGGCTTAAATTTTTTATAATTAATAATGTCTATTTCTGAAAATGAACCAAGTCACCCAGCTGGGTTAAAGTCACCCGAAATTACGGTACATTGTCTAAATACGGGTACCTTTCTTCTTGGGGCAATAAAATAAAAAAATTCAAAAAAATCGTCTGTTATATCTACGAACATCTTTGCAGTCGGGTATGAAACAAAAATATTCAACACAATAATAATTTTCAGAATAGTCATTGTCTATTGAAATGTCAAACAATCAAAGAGGTTAGAATCGGCAAATTATCTCCTTAAACCCCCGAATTCATGAGATTAATTTAAACTATGGTTAAACTAGGTTTATCTCATAAACCCGTATTGAACAACTGAAACAAAATTGGTAATCCTGGTTTAAGCCAAATCACTTGGTCATCCTCGATTGAACAACCGGGCCTTAGGCAATCCTTACCACGTGACCCAATATGGCGGTTGTTGGCACACAAACCGATAATCGCCATAAGAACATCATTGTCAGTGTGTACCTTTGGCTTGTAAAAGTGAATTTTTGGTTATTTTCGGAGCTTTTGTGTTGTTTATTAATATATCCCCATCTTCTGTTTACATTTTTATCAATGTATTTGTTACAGGTATAAAATGTTGAGGATTGATCAGTGATTTAGATCCTTTTTACACTGAATATTTTAGAACTGTTCAATTGTTGGGGCTCCTCCTGTTACGAATATGGATATTATTTCGTATTTGCTTTTTACTCAGCTTTCCCAAATGCAGATGAAGCCCTATACAAGTTTAGAATCCATACATACTTTGAATCTGGCTTCGTTGTGAAGGTGAAAACAAAAATTCAGAATCATTTATATATTTTAGTTAGTCTAGTATGTTTTTTTCCTAGGCAGCAGTTTTTTCCAATGGGTACATGTACAGTTGCAAATCTTGAGCCATCGAAGTGAATTATTATTATAAATTAGGAATAATAATACATAAGAAGCAATTTATAACTTCTGATCTGTTCTATTATGTTTATTGCCACATTTGTTTATTATAAGAGACATTGATTTAATATTTAAGAATATTACTTCTCAACTTTCATAATAGTTTTTCTAATCAATTTTTTTCAGGTCAAGTATTCACAAAAGGCAAATTAAAAACCTTCAGATGTTTGGTACATAATTGGAAAGGATGAAAGCATTTGTACTGCTCACTGTACTTGTATGGCCGGAAACAGTGAAGTAGGTGGTCATATTGGTGCTGTACTAGAGGCAATGTCACGCACAGATTTGGAAGCTGTGTGGCCAATGCCATCCAGTCAAAAAATATATTGGACGACTTGCCTCTTGCTCAGTTGTTTAAAAAAATAAAATGTTTCAAATGAATATATATAAATAAATATTTGTTTATTTGTTGTTTCACTGATTCAGTTGATTACTCTTAATTTAATACCAATTATAAACAAATGACACAATATTGATATTTGTATATAGTTCAATTTCGATAAATATTACGATATATCCAATTTTTACTGTTAATAAATTATAATACCCTTTGAAGGTTGTAGACGATGTGGTAACTTGATTACTCTCGTCTCGGACGTCCATCGTCTTAATGTTCTTGAAAAGGTTTTCACGATGTTTCGAATGTTTGTATCTGCAATCGTCTGAATACAGTATTCACATTCAAAACATCGTGTAAACCTTTTCAAATACATTTAAGACGATGGACGTCCGAAACGAGATTAATCAAATACAACACCCTTCACAAGACTTGATCGAAGCTTTCGATAATTGCCTGAAATATCTAAAAAGGAAGGTTGAGATTGAAAGACATATTTCTAAATATTTTTATTTATTGAGTCACCAGAGTCCTGAAGAAAATTTGTATTCCATTAATTCAATAACAATACCTATAAGAATGTTTTTTGATGAGGTAGGTACATATATATGAACATTCATTTGGAGTTTTCCCTACTTTTGAAGTGGAAAATATATCAATTATATATATATGAACTTTATTTGAAATGGGACCTCCTAATGTACAATAGTTCAGATATATACAAGTAGGCAAAATCATACAAGTAATCGTAGCAACAAATCAAATCCCAAAAGTCTGAAGTTATAGGTAGGTATCCATGACGGAATGAAGGATGTTATCACGAATGTGCACACAGGGTATGTCTGCTGCAGCCTCTCTGATACTTGATTTTCGAATCCGTAAGATCTTCTAGGTTGATTGCAGCTAACCATAGAGCTCTTTTCCTCTTCGATAAGTCATTTCAACTGGTCAAAAACTTATGATTTGAAACTGTAGACACCGAGTGAAACCCGACTCTATCCCTGTCGGACGGGACCCACAGTTAACTACAATGCAAATAAGGGGCATTTTTCTTCAGTTGAAGCACGAATTATAATCCGAAATTGAAAAAGCTACTCAAATTCGCACAGAAAATCACAAAATAAACACTTTTACCACTATGGTCGCTTATGACGAATTACAGTGTGTGCCAACAGCCGCCATATTGCTTTCGTTTTGACAGGTCGATGGATTGCCTACTTGGCGTCGGCACTTTGATCTTTATGTTCCCGTTTGTACACTGCGCAACTCTGATTTTTATCCCTCGCGCATACTGCGTGTTACTGTGTTACTAATACTGACATTTTTCATATACTTCGAAGAGTGATAATCGCGTACAGTCTTCTGCGCATCCTGAATTCTTTCCCTGGAGTGGATGTTACCTTGGAACATGTATTTGGGCCAAGTGAGCTAACTGCTTCTTTAGCTATAAACTGTGACTTAACCTTCAATCACTTCCAACTATAATGCGCATGCGGTTGAAATATTTCAACTTTTTCACGGTCTCTCGAATTCGTGAAAAAGTTGTTCATCCGATTCAATCAACCGGAGTATAGGAACGACTTTTACGAGTTAATAAGTGAAAATCCACCGAGTTCATGAACGGCTAGGATGAAAAGTTGGATTATTGGAACGCACCCCTCTGTGTTTATTTCCTATCAAACCAAGAATACTGAGGTTTAAACCAAGGTTATCAAGAAAGTTATGTTTTATAGGTTCCGGTTATAGAAAATCTCTGGTTTATGCTAAAATTTGTTAACGTAATCGATGGAAATAGAACTAAACTTCGTTGAGCTAGCGCATTAAAAAAATATTAAATAAATACAATATCTTACTGAAAAAGATACTAGAGAATATTCTTGAACAATGAAAGATAGTGACTAAAATTTATCTTTGAGTCGCAGATGCTTCCACATCGGATTTTATGAACACCTGTTAATATTTTCGAACCGATCCGAGAGTAGTTGAAACCTCAATGAATCATGGCATTCCAATAATGTAGAGCTTTGGTAGTTCCCAATTTTTTTCTTGTAAAAGATAGATGATTTTGTTGATGTGCTCGAAAAAATTTGGTCCATTGACAAAAGAAAAAACTTCAATGTATGTTTTGAAGCAGTCTGACATCCATGACTTTCTTACGAAATTCGGGAAAATGGTACACAAGATTGTTACGAATACACTACGCCACTGTCGTAATCAAACCCTGCGTCGAAATATGTCCCTATGTAAACCAATTCCGAGCAGGTAGTGACCAACCGCCCACAAGGATTCTAAGAAGGAAGAGTGACATTATACAATGGCCGAACCATCAAGCATTTTATAGCGAGCACTCGATACGAATATTCTAGCATTGATGCCCCTCATATAAGCGACAGTAGATGGGCGAGTAAGATAGTATTTGTTTGATCAGTTGGAGTACATAAACACAGTTGTAAATGAAATATCATTAGTGCAGTGTCGCGAGGTATTTATTTAGTTGTCAGAGTACATTATTGTGTTGTAATTGTGGCGTGTAACAAAGGAACAATAATTAGTCGGGTATTTTGATAAGATACGAAGCCCAGGGATGTGCTATGTGTTACAGATGTAAAATTTTTTGATACAATTGGTTGTCATTCTGTAGTGTTATAACATCTCATAAAATATAAAATGCAATAGACCTCATAAATTAAGGAGGTCTGTGGCCCAGTGTGTTCCCTTTACTTTTTTATCTTGCAAAAGGACATTCTGAAGGTAGAGCGTCACTGAATAAACTGCTTGTTTATTTCTTTTCGTAAAGTTTTCTGCTTGTTTTTCGTTCCCAGACTGTTGTTATCCAGGGATTATTGAGGCAAATGGCAAAACAATCCATTTGGTATAAGACAACCTAAAAAGCTTAGATTTATTGGGTGTACTCAACTAATATAAAAAATACCTCTCAAGGACGAAGCGACATGTCGGCCGAAATGGAGAGTTAAATAAATTTGGATCCGTGATTTATCAATTATTCCTATTTTGTGATATTTTGTTCATCTTTATGTTTATACTTTATATTATCTTAGTTTGTTTTTCTTCATTTTACCTACTATTAGGCCAGTCAAAATAGACCGTCAATTCACATTAATTACAAACATTTCTTTAGTATATGTTGAGGCATCCAGTAAAGACTAAATATAAGAATTGCACACCCATCCGGTGACCGGAAATTACTCAAATTTTGGAAAAACGTTGATTTGCATTATTTCCTTGACAAAATTAAAAAATTGTGCAAAAATTTCAGGAATATATATTCCCTAACTTCTTTCTACATCCCTTGTAAAATTTGCACACGCAATTTCCAACCGGAAATACGAATAATCCTTGATTACGTTGTAATTAGCGCTTTAAATTTGGTTACAAAATTGCAAACATTGTGCAAATTTGTGGTAAAATCCCTTGTTCCGTCACCCTAAAATGCTTTAAATTTGCAAACTTGTCGTGTGTACGGAACATCAAAAATATAGCTAAAAAAAGCCAGGGGTCAAGACTGCAAACAATGTTTTTCGTGCTTTGCAACCCTTTGGTGGCATAATTTTAAGTCTCCAATTGAGTTTGCACCTTTTCAGTATCGCGGAAGATGAAATGAACATTATTGTTAGGAGCAATTTTCGCAAATGCCAAAATTCCAAACTTATTTGTGCAATTTTTCTTAAAGTTCTGCTATGGCAGACAAGTCTACGTATAAATTGGCAACCCTATAAAATTTCGGGAAAGACGGGCAATAGAATATTTCTTAGGAAAACTATGCATACTTACATAATATTTTATCACTATATTTCAACTTCAAGCAATATGAAGAAATTTGTAGAGTTTGTTTTCCAGAGAATTATGGAATAAATCTCGTAAAATGTTAAAAGAATTCGAAGATAGTGTTCTCTAATGTAAACTCTATGTTTATTGAAAATTATCAAGTAAAACTATGTGTTGGAACTATACAGTGTTATCATCTGATATAACCATTCGGTGTAATCGTCTAATTTCACTATCGGGTATCATGAAAATGACGATAACTTGACAATTACCGGCTTCGGTAATTTGGTCCTTGAATATTTATCCTGTGATAATAAAAGCCGATTCCACCAGATCGGTTCAATTATTAGGAAAATTGCAAAAGATTAACATTTCAAAAATCGCCCCAATTGATAATATTCCTTTGCCTCGTTTTAGCAGACATTTTATGGGTTTTGCAAATTCATCCGTCAACTTGTTCGCCTCTCCACAACTTTGAGAAAAACATGCACAAAGTTTGGAATTTTGTGTCGTCCGCGGAAATCGACTCAATTGACAATATTCCATTGACTGTTTTCCCGACGGTTTATAGGGTTGCAAATTCATAGGTAGGCTTTTTGCCACCAAAACTTGGAGAAAAAATTAAAATTTGTTTTGTGCATCCGCAAAATCGTCTTAATTATAATATTCTATTGCCCTTTTTCCACGTTTTATAGGGCTGAAATTTTAGATAGACTTTTTTTGCCATTCCAGAACTTTTTAGAAAAATTACACAAAGTTTGGAATTTTGTGTCATCCGCGAAAATTGACTTGATTGATAATATTCTATTGCCCGGTTTTCCCAACATTAGTAGGGGGATTTAAGCGGTTCTGGGGCTCCCCACCACTATGAGCCGGGGACCTTAATGGTTGCAGGTGTGCAGGGGTGTGTTTTGACCTTGAGATTGCATTGAGTTTTGATATGGGGGTTTGCGACTTTGGGATTCGACTTCAGTTTTCCTTGAATATGACCTTGGATTATAAATTAAGTTTTTTGACTTGAGATTTGACCTTGAGTTTTGATGTTGAGATTTTTCATTGAGTTTTAACATTGGGTTTCATCGACTTGAGATTCGACTTCAGTTTTGACCTTGAATATGAGCTTGAGATTCATAACATTAAATTTTGACATTGAGATTTATCTTGGTTCTGATGTTGGGTTTGTTTCGAACCTTAAGATTAGATCTTGAGATTTTTTTTTGGGACCGTAACTAAAGTTGTGGTGTAGGCATACATATTATGTGGGGATCATGACCTTCATGAATCCTTACACCTCGCGAGGAGGGTGTTTGTCCCGAGAGAGTCAAGATAACGGAGTATTGATGAGTTTTATGGCAGTTGTAATGACCTTCACAGTCCCATCTACTGAAATGGGGGGGGTTCCTTAAAAATGGCAGTCGTTATAGAAAATCAGATGTCGATAATATCATCAATAATACATGAGTACGAGAAGTTTCTAATTCAGTGAGTGTATTTTTTATAAGGTGAAATAATCTATATTTTTTCATACAGTCTTACTAAAAATTTTCTTTTTTTCCCAAAAAAGTTTAGATTTGAAGAGAATAAATTTCCCTTCAATAATTGAAAAGAGGGTGGGAGCTTTTGAACAAAGACCACATCATCATTACCCATCGGTAAAGCTTCACATTCGGATGACGATTTGTATAACCCGATATGAGATCATTCTAATACATTAGGGATGATAATGATACTTTATTCAAATCATGGTTGTCAAAAAGTATTTCGATGAATTCAATGCGGACGATGTCAGTTGCATAAATGTTTCGATTTCAAATATACAAAACATATTTGGGTCAGAGTCCACAAGTAGCGGGGAGTTTGAGAACTCGTCCTCTAGTAGAATTCAACTACATTAAATGATAATATTGTTTATATGTTAATAGTTAGATATAGGATTTTATGTTGAATATGATTTTCTCCATTAAAAAAATAAAATTCAGTGTAGAAGTACTATATTTGGAGCATCACATTTTTCTCATGTAAGTAAAATTATTTGAATATCAATGGAATATATTAACAATTCTTTTTGTTTCAGTTTCAATATGTGGATGCATTACTGAGTCAATGTTGACGGAAGCCGTGGACATCAATACAGCAATCGAGAGATTGAACTCCTACTTGAATGCTTTGAGTCAAGATGTCCCTCCATGCTACAGTCTATGATTTGAATGTTTGTTTCGATGAAGATGAAATAAAGATGTGCACATTTATCCGAGAAGTATGTCAAGGGTACAATACTTTGTGGGGGAATTCAGCCAAGGGGTTTTAAACTTGCAAAAAATTTGGGGAAGAAATGATCAAATTGATCTGGAAGGATTTCTCCACACCCCTTTTACCATTCCCTACCTGATGACATCATCGAGAAATATCAACTATAAAGGGTGAATATAATGAATATGATCATGTAGATATTTGATATGAAATAAAACATATATTTAAAAATCTTGTTTATTTATTTTTCCATTACACATAAACATTTTGATATACTTAAAAAAAATTCAGATATAGTACAAAAATAAAATATTGAACATTTCAAAGTGAATTACGAAAGACCATCCAATGCATTGTAAGTCAAGAAGGTGTCGTGTATAATGAGGCATAGACTTTGGTGTTTTGAAATTTAGTTTTTCTTTGTTTTGAACTCCAGCTTGATATCCACTGTAGATGATTTTGTAGCATTCGGTTGATGTAAACAATCAAGATGAACAGGGATTCTGTTGAATGCTTCAAGGTCCATAAAACAACACAGGATGTCCAAGGTATGTCCTTTTATGTACCGCGGTACAAGGACATGATTGGGACATCCAGGGATGTCCCCAGAGGTTGTCCAGAGGACATCCCATCTGGTATATCCATTGGTCCCTTTAGTACCAAAGGACATGATTGGGACATCCAGAAGATGTCCCGCAGAGGTTGTCCAGAGGACATCCCATCTGGTATATCCATTGGTTGTCCCATTTATGTCCCTGATTTCTATATATATCAGAAATCATATAAGAAATTAAAACCAATCAAAATGTTCATTGAAAATTCAAATTTGAAAATTTTGTTTCGAAAATGTTTTTTCTTGGGAAAAAAATATGAAGAAAATGTAAATATATCTCAGAAATTTCTTGGAAGTGACCATATCACAAGCAGAAAATTATAATAATTAGAATGTTTCCTTTCAAAAAAATATACCCATTTTGAATTTAAGGGGGGTTTTAACACAGCTTGGCATCCTTTGGTGAAGGTTAATTAAAGTTTTTATCTTTGGTTTTGCTAACTGCAGGTTCTCTCTCTTTTTATTGCCAGGGTCAAGAAAAAGAGAAAACATGTAGTTAATTTTCACCAAAGGATCACCAGCTGTGTTACAACCCGTCCTTAGAATGATACAAATTATACACAAATCCCGTGTTTCAGTTTCTGTGGTTTTGTTCTGTTTGGCTTTTGGCAACATTGTCTGAATTCTTTGGTGATCTGTCAACATTGTCAACAATTTTAACCCACTTTTCATTTTGTATAATGTGACATGATGTGGGGAAATTTTTTTGTTCTATCTGAAAAGAATTGACTGACGATTTTTGTGTGGCTTTGAAGCATTTAATCAGGGGTGTTGTGTATATCACAGTTAAAAAAATTGAATTAATAAGGTTTAAAACAATTATCAAAATATTGAATGTCTTTTAAATCCAAAACAATTGTTTCAATAATATGGTTATTCGATTCTTTAATATTATGTTTATAGTATATTCATTATATAATGGATCCCATGAGGAAGGGTATCCCCCAAGGATTGAGAGAAAAAATCTTTAGTAAATATTATAAAAGGGCAAGAAAGCTTAGAAGCAAAATGAAGAATTTTATATTAACTTCAAATATTTTTTCCCTAGATATTGTTCTGAAGAAGCTTTTCTGCAGATTTTGGGGACTTTTTGTGTGGGAATCAGAAGAAACAGAATATGCTCACTAGCATTTTAACAGATTTATTATCGGAAGTTAAATCTTTGAAGAACATCATTACTGAAATTAATGTTCTCAGGATATCAGATACCCTT
>JAFIRS010008817.1:0-14348 GCA_018342105.1 Gonioctena quinquepunctata | reverse complement strand
TCAAATTTATCAAATTTGGGAATCAATTGAATCGAATTGAATCAAATTCAATCGAATTGATCAAACTGAATCAAACTGAATCGATTGAATCGAATTGAATCGAATTGAATCAATTGAATCGAAATGAATCGAATTGAATCGAACTGATTCAATTGATCGAATTGAATCGAATTGAATAAAAATTGATTCGAATTGAATCGAATTGAATCAAATTGAATCGAATTGAATCGAATTGATTCAAATTTGAATTGAATCGAATTGAATCGAATTGAATCGGATTGAATCGAATTGAATCGAATTGAATCGAATTGAATCGAATTGAATCGAATTGAATCAAATTTGGGAATCGAATTGAATCGAATTGAATCGAATTGAATCGAATTGAATCGAATTGAATCGAATTGAATCGAATTGAATGGAATTGAATGGAATTGAATCGAATTGAATCGAATTGAATCGAATTGAATCGAATTGAATCGATTTGAATTGAATCGATTTGTTAATCAGTCGTTAACGATTTGATTCGGTGAATCGAATTAATTGAAAAAATCGGGTTGAATCAAAATTGAATAAATTGAATCAATTGAATGGGGTTGAATCAATTGAATCAAATTGAATGGGAATTGAACCGAATTGAATCGAATTGAATCAATTGAATTTTGATCAATTGAATCGAATTACCCGAATTGAATCGAATTGAATCAATTGAATCGTTAATCGAATTGAATCAATTAATCAATTGAATCGTGGAATCGAATTGAATCAATGAATCGGAATTGAATCGAATTGAATCGAATTGTCAATTCATCGAATTGAATCGTTAATCGAATTGAATCAAATTGAATCGAATTGAATCAATGAATCGAATTGAATCGAATTGAATCGAATTGAATCGAATTGAATCGAATTGAATCGAATTGAATCGAACTGAATCGAATTGAATCGAATTGAATCGAATTGAATCTGGATGTTGATTGAGAAAACGGCGGGCAGCATGAGCAACTACTTCGCAACCTCCTGGGTTCCAAAACCGAATTGAACTGGTCGAAATGAATCACCTAATTCTGCTGATATACTCATACATGATAATTTTCCCAAGTCAATAAATTTTGCCAACGGCGATTGGGATTCCGCCACATTTTTTTCAAAGCAATCAAAAAGCACCGTATAGAATTGGGATATTTGGTTTACCTTACCCGATAGCATCAAATTGAATAACTTGGGTAAAGGTCACTTCCCCAGAACCCTTGAAATAAGATCTTGAGGAGAAGGCCTAAAGATTTCCTCGGATGGTTCGAAAGATTTGATTGCTTTCCTCTTTTCTGTGACCTTCAGTGTTGGGAAATTCCTAACCAAGAATTATCATTTTGGGAAAAATGCATGTGGGTGTTTTGACTGGTTCCATTAAGGTCGACTCATTGAAACCATATACCAGATAAGTTAATTGACTGGAAAAATATCACCATCGGACACTTTATTTATGATGGATTTGATAGATTTATTCTGTTCTTATAGAGGCTTGATTCAAAACATGAAGGGGAATTGGTTATTGATATTCCTTTGATAAATGTGGAAAGAAGTCTTTACGGTTTTCATTCGATGGTGGAAGAAGAAATAATTATAAGCAAGGATAGCAAGAACCCAGCTTTTCCCGAAATTATTCAGATGCATTCATTTTTGCTTTCCAACCCTCGAAACTTTTTTAGGAATTCTCTTGATTTGGGTTTGTTGCTTCAGATTGAAGAAGGGGATAGCTTCCAGTTGAACTTGAAGAGAGGATGTTTTTCTGGTGAATTTGGGAAATTTTGTGATGGTTGAAAGGTATTGATGAATGGTGTTTTTCTGGAATTTTAAACCCTAAGTTAGAATTTTCGTTACAAATATCACAAAATTGAATCATTCTTTCAAATGAAATATTCTTTGAATCTGAATGGTTTTGAATAATTTATCGCCTTCAAATCGATTGACATCATTTTGACTTTTCCATTGAAATCCAAACATTTTCTCCCTACTGGCTGGAATTGGTAAAACAAACCTGGAAAGATAAGTTCAACAATATATCAAATAAAATTTTTTGGGTTTAAAAGAATAAAAACAATGAATTTGTATGATGATTTTGACACCCTCAATCAAAAATATTGAATGCTAAACAAGTTCTTTTCAATCCCAGAATTATTTTCATTAAATCCAACCATTTGACATTAACTTCATCTTCTTTTTTCCAATCTTTCCAGGATAATGGATTTTTTTTTTCTTGAATTCTGGCCATGAAGCAACTTGAATGGGGTTTTCCCCATTCTTCAAGAATGTGGGGAAAAGGAGGATATGTGCTGTTGACTTTTACAATTGTAAAAATTCTGTGGGAAATTAGGTCCATAACCCTTATGTGTTTTAAATTCTTTATTATTCCAATATATATAGTTTTGTGTTTTGTGAAACATTTCCATTTATTGTTTCATCCCCTATATCATTGACTGATTTCAATGTGGTTTTAGATCCCTTGATATTTCTTAGATTTTTCCATTTTATTCAATTTTCACCCGTTTTTCTTGTACAATCCTTTGTTGAATCCAATATTTAACATAAGTTGTTTATTCACATCATCTACAACAGGAGGTTCCTTGAGGAAATCAAGTTATATAAGTCGAACCCCAGGAAGACGAGTATTGCCCCATCCCAAAGAAATCTGCCCTACCAAAGCTACTTCTAGATTCCCATGAAATTTTTTTTGTTGAAGGTTCCACCTGTTACCATAATTTGATCACCCATGGCCCTAAAAGATTTTCACGTTTCTCCCATTTTTAACATTGTCAACTTTGACGTTCCAAATTGTTGAACCCATTGACGATGAAGAGGGGTTTCGAATAATAATTGCTGCCATTTTTCCCTCTTTGATGGTTTCATTCTCAATGTCTGACAATGATACATCATACTGAAATAATGTTTTTTTTCCGATTGGATCAATTGGGATGGAGCGGTTTTGGAAGATCTAGGTGGTTTCCTAGCTGCAGAAGAAATACATTAGTGGTTTTGAAGGATCATACAATTTTTCTCTTGTCTCTTGTCCTCCATATTTCCGCTTTTGATAGCAAGAATTTTGTCGTATATCCTCAACTAGTTGCCGTTTCATAACCATTTCAGCTTCTGCACATTCATCCTTAAAAGTTCATTATTTCCAATTTTGACACACCCCCGATATTAAGGATCTCACTGAAGTTCAAGAACGTTTGAGTATTTTTGAGGCATATCTAGCATATATTATGGAGTTGTCGAACTTTGCGATATCGTCCATCCTGTAACTCTATCTTTATCGACGACGAATCCATATTCATCGTTCCAACATTTCGTAACATCATTTGAAATTTTGAATGTTACATCAGGTAGACGGACGGAGAAGTTCTTACATTCTTTCATCTTGCTTGAATATGATGAAGGAGTTTATTTCACGAACCAACTTTTTGGGGGAACTCGTGCAAGATAGAAGCAATCAACATCTTTATGGCGTCACATACAAAAATATGATCTGTTAATATCCTGCTTTTCATAAATCACATCATCAAAAATGAACACCGAATTTGGTTTTCATCAGAGGGTTGAAATGCTGCATTTACTAAATTGAAAAGCCCAATTCTTTCATTGGTGCTAACCATTGGCAAGTTTTCATTTCGGTTGATTCAACGACTTTGAATAGAGATAAACGTTTCAAATAGTGTCAGTAGAGATATTATGCATTTGTCTTTCCGAATTTGACGGACCGATGATTAGAAGGGCGAACAGATGGGAAAAATTGGGGTCCAATGGTTTCCCCTCCCTTTCAATATCCCGATTTTCTCATCCAAATTATCTACTGCAAACTCTTCTTTGCTTGACAATGCACATTGTTTGACGGTTCGACACTTATTAATGCAAGATGTATGAGATATGTTTCATTTAAATGTCTACCACGATACGGAGCAGACGTAAAAGCAACAGATCGAATATTAAAAAAATAGGTCGAGGATTTGTAAATTCTTTAATGAATAAATTGCCGTTTGAATTGCATCTTCCTGGAGGATATCAATATTGTGGACCCATAACCAAATTGCAAAACCGATTGGCACGCAACGATCTAGGCATCAATAAATTGGATAGGGCCAGTAAAACACACGTCAATATTCGGAGAATCTCGACGATATTGAAGCTAGACACAAAGCGGACAAACAGCTTGAATACAGTGCTGGGATAGGGTCAAATCGAAGGACGCAAGCATTCGTGGAGAGCACGCTCTACTCGTCACCAACATAATGAAGGCGAAAAGGCGTTTCGGTATGGGTTGTGATGTGAACAATATCAAAAAAACGAAGCAGAAAATGAATCATCGAAGAAAATGGGCGAAATAAAAAGAAGTAGCATTCGGCAGGAATGCACGAAAAGTTCGGGATGTATTCAATTCGTGACAAACAGAAAAATGGCCACAATGGCATTGAAAGCAGCACGTAAATATTTAACAGCAGCAGGCGGAAAGAAAAAATTCGGACTCCTCGCATAATACCTATTACGAAAGTAGGTGGAATTTTACCATTGATACCAATTCCTGCCAGATTGCTGCATTGGGTAGTTTGTCCGGTGCTGCTGCAGGTATAAGCAGGCTATAATTTCGGCGTAGAGCAAAAATGATCTAAAAGAGGTAAAACATCATAACAGAAAGATGGAGGCGATAACTTTGGGAAAAGGGTAGTGGCATATTCTTTGAAACCATTTCGCAAAGGCCTCGGCATCTATCTCAAACCATACATAAAACTAATGATGCCCTACTTCTAAACCTCTCACAGATATCGATCTGACACATTATGCCAAACAATTGAAAATTCCACATTTTTTGTGGTGTGTTCATGCTGATAATTTGCCCACCTCAGGACCACAGTAATCATGGAACAGTCATCATCGATTTGATGGAATCAGCGGTCGAGGAACTCATTGGGTGGCATACAGGAAATTGAAGAGTTGCAACATATTTCGACAGTTCTGGAGATTTACCCCCACCAGTGGTTGGTCCATTACTTCCGAAAAGGTACACACGCAGTCGAAAAAATCATGTATACTTATGAACGTGAGCAGAAATACAATACAGTTGTGAGTGGACACTTATGCTTGAAGTTTCTCTCTCTTCCAATCACCCGGAAAATCTAAAATGGATTTCACGCCAGAAATAGATCGAGACGCTATTAAGAGAATTGGGCATCCCCTCATCGCAGCTTGAAAAAAATTAGTAAAGTTCAACTTGCAGATATTTTCAAAGAGGTCATGATTTCTTGTGCAGCTAATGAAATTGCATCGGTTTGGTGAATACTTCCCAAACACCTTCAAGAGGATATTGATATTTTAAAATATAAATATTGCTATGAACATCATATGGACAATGCAAGTGTTGGAATATCAAATTCCAGTGATGTGAATGACGGACCCATACTTCGGAAACTATTTTGCTGTTATTGCACCATCGATGATTGTAATATTGGCCAATAATAATCAAATTGAATTAGGGGCACTCAATGTCGCCAAGGAAACGATGAAAATTATATCACATGTGTTGTGAACAACAATATGATTTGTTATCATATGAATTAATCAGTCATGTCACGATAGTTCGAGCTACAAGCTGTTGATCCAGGTGTCTTGAGTGCAGGCTTCTACCCACCCATTGATCGATAAGAATAGCCGTATGGATTGGGGCTTCTGGGATTCTATGGATGCAACACAATCCACAATGTCACGAAACAAACAACTTGATCAATTTTCCATTCCCGCAAATGAAGCCCCTTTACAGTCAGCACTATACATGATATAAAAATACCAAAAGGTGCATATGAGATGGAAGAAATAAATGCTGTTATCCAACGAGAACTTAAATTGCAAGTATTTCTATGGCGCGAAACATGATGACACCACACTGGATGAAGTGTTCAGCCTCGAACAAACAATAATTTATCCAAATGTATGATGCAATCAGAGTATGTGGTGGACCTGAAACATAACAACTCAATGGCATCCCTGTTGGGATTCGAAAGAAAATAATTCAGTGCAAATCGCATGCATGAATCTACATCTCCTGAGAATATTGTACCCGTGAGACTCATTCAATTGGATTGCAATATCATTTCAGGATCATAAATAAATGACGAAGAGAATCGTATTCTTTTTTCATTTGATGTTGATATTGAGTCGGCCTATAATATAACAAAAGAGCCAAACAACATTATGTATACGCCCATCAGCCCGGAAGGACGTCAGTTCTTCGACAACATTACTCTGCGCATATTGGATCATCGAAATAATCTCATTGATTTCGGTAGTGTGGAAGAAATGGTTGTCATATTGGAATTGAAGAAATTGCAATAACGAATGTGATGGGTTTTTGCTACAACAAACGACAAAACAGTGAATATGAAATATTTTCACCATACAAAGGTCATCGTCCATCAAATATCTTCAAAAAGTAAAGTTTTGCCAGGAAGAAAGTCATTCCACAAGTGTTTGCTGAACATTGTCAGCGAGAGATCCTAATATTCTGAAATCTATTGGACTCAGAATTAAAAACAAGTGTTTGCTGAACATTGCAGCAGAGTCCTAAATTCTGAAATCTATTATAGCATGGTCGATCATTCTCTCATAAGTCTGCACGAGCATACATATAAACTGTACGGATCACCATTGTTCAAAATTCAGATGAAGAGCATTCTGAATGCAAAACAAGAAATGATTTTGATCATAGCTCGCTCATTCAGGAATTCATATATTGGAGAATTTGATGCAACTTTGGCAATCTCAAAGATTGAATGGAATATAAAACATGTTGTGCCCAATGACAAGCAGAAGCTCAAATTATTCACTAGGATAAATAAGAGTGGTCTGAATTCGAAAACCAAGTTGTGGGATCTTTATGAATTACCCTCATTGCGTAGCACATCTTCAGACATATGGCAATAAAAACAACCTTTAAAAAACAAACTTTGGAAACACCTCGCTTCATAATTATTGGTTTTTAAAGTACCAACGCATCCGAAAACAGAGCACTGGATGTGACAAAATTCATAAATGCAGACATAATAACATCCGAGTGTATTTGAACTCTGAAGTCTACCAATATGAACGTTGGAACCTGGACTTTGATGAAAAACTATTCTCATCAACTTACTATGCATATGAGGACTTTCAACGTAGTTATTATGACGAAGATATGAGTGAATCTCTTATGGACCTTGAGGCATTTCAACAGTATCCATATGAATCTGCCACATCCATTATGTCCAGGTTAGTAATTTCTTCGCTAGTTAACCATGTAAATTCACCGGTAGGTAGAGATTGTGACATGCTATGACCATATAGATTTGTTGCATCCAAATATGAAATAAATTATGACGGTTCATTGGGATCGGAATCGGGTAAACTTGTTATTTGCTATATGCTTTCTTTCAATGCATCGACTAATCCCCCCACGTATACCTTTTTGAAAAAAATTGATCATATCAGTAATACATCAGGCTTTAAATATAAATCCGAATATTCTCCCAAACTCTTACACTCGAACAGATCCCAAACACGTTTAGCTCGCGAATAATCTTTATCGAATACATGTTCCTCATTCAAATTGTCGAAGAATTGATTTTTCGTTGGTAACATTGGTAACATTTCGTTGAAACATTCAACTTTTCAACGTCATCCACAAAACTATAAGGAAAAAACACCTTTCTGTCTCATCAAATGGAATTTGTTGGTTTCAGGAAAACACTTCAACATCTCTTTACATTGTTCATCACTCAAATTAGCTCCCAATTTCTCCAACGAATTCGACATGAATTTGAAACTATCTATGAATCTCATTTTCAAATGATGATTCTTAATTTCCTCCTCTTCAATTTGATAGCTGTGTGTATAGATATGTTTTGGGAATGACATGTATTTTTCCTTCGTTTGAGAAATCACATCAATCCTGTCTTTTTCCCCATACAATTTCATGAACAATAAATCATGGCCGCCAATTGTATATATTATCGGTGAAATTTAGATCTTGAAATTCAAATTACATGCAGAATGTGCAACTGGATATCTTTTTTTTTCCTGTGAGATGGCAGTAGTCTCTGACTCTGACATAACCCTCTGAGATAGGTTTTTCACATATACCACATGTGGTGGCATTATGAAATTCAATTTCCGCTTCAGGCGTTTGTTTATGCATCGGTTTCACATACCTTAAATGCTGATTGTATATATTCTTTAAATCGTCTTCGATTCGCATTGTAAAAACCTTTGAAGCATGACCGCCTCTATAAGTCACAAATTTTGTCAATTTATCGTTGAAGAAACATTTAATCAGATAAGCAAATGAGTATACTTCGAGTTAAAAGGTTCTATTCGGTTCACTCGTCAGAATAGGTTTCAGTACAGATTCTAAATCTGCAAACACAACAAAAGGCATTTTCATTTGTCTTTCGAAATTTTCAATACCGGCCAAAATCAATATGGCGGACAAGTTTTGTGATTATTGTTCGATTCTATTCTCAATTGGTATGTGGGGGCTTTCGGGGACAGAGATCACGAATGTTTTGTCAAAATTCTTGAATGAAAAATTGCGGCGAGTTTTGTGGTATGTGGGGGCTTTCGGGGACAGAGATCACGAATGTTTTGTCAAAATTCTTGAATGAAATATTGCGGCGAGTTTTGTGGTTATAGCCCGATTCCATTGAAAATTGTTATATGGGGGTTTTTGGTGTCTGAGATCATGATTTTTTCGTAAAAATTCAAGATGGTGACTTTAAAAGGTTTTGAGCCAGATTCCATTCAAAATTGTTTTTTGGGGTTTTTAAAAGGGGTTTTATTATGGCCCGATTCCATTCAAAATTGGTGTGTGGGTTTTTTTGGGGTCGGAGATATCAATTTTCGTCAGAATTCAATAAGAATGACTGAAAATAATTGAATAAAAATTATGAAAAGATATTTTTAGTACAAGCTTTTATACCCACGCACTGAAAAAGAAAAAATAATATCTTTTGTTTGACCTAGTTTATTCTGTTAGTAGCAGATTCAAAAAAGCTTGCCGCGAATATTAAATGGATATTTTTGCACGGCACGATTTTGAATCTGCTACTCAGAGAATAACCTAGGTCAAACAATTGAAGAAATAATTGTTTCCTTTTTAGTGCATTTATATGTCTTATTTTTTATAGTTAATTTCGACTCAATATAAGTACTAGGACTTGATGGCATGAAAGTAGTTAAATATGACGTCAACTACTCAGAGGACTGGGTATAGCTTGTTGTACAAGTACTCTGCGTGAATTCATAGCTATGCATTTCACAACTCCGAATGTCTTTAGCCATGCTGGCCAAAACCTCGCAAAGTTTGGAGAACAGCTTCATTGCAGATAAATATTTGCATAACACAAAGTAAACGATATATGTATATTGTTAAATTATTTAATATAAAGAAAATTCATTCAAGTATAAAATTCAGTTTTTTGAATGTATGTATTGAATAATGAAAGCGATGGACAATAAAAGGTTTACATTTCTCTATGTGCAGAATTGATCTAGGAACAATACTTTATTATTGAAAGCTCAACAAGTTATGATCCTATAGTGCAACAAAATTAGATATGCATGTATGAGTAAAAATATTAATGGTCAGTACAATTTCAGAATTACATAAAAATATTATTTTTAATACATATATAACATCATTAACATTCATTTGTATATCTACTGGACTAAATAAAATATATACATACACTTATTTGATGTAAAATTTTTAAAACTTGGGAATAAATATCATCATTGTATTCCTTACACAATTTGTATGCACTAAATAAACATAAAATATGAGAACAGATTTTGCTTTGATTTATATTTCTCATACATTATTTTTAACAATAATTCAAAATTTATTTATTGAAAAAATACCAATTTCAAATTGTTTAGAATTATCCAGAATAAAAATAAGTAGGTTATCTGAAAGTTTTTCAACTCATTTTAAACATATTAGCATATAAGTTCATTGTTTCAGAAGCTATGCGGGAGATCCGAAAAAAATCATGATTAAACTATTTGAGGCTTACTATTGCTTGACCGGCCTCACAGTTGCCAAGTATTGTAATCGTGCAAAAAAAATCAGCTATGACACACCCCAGAACTTGACCGGCACGGCTTCGGAAGAATGGGGTTATTTTAAAATAAATTTTTTTTCGGGCTGTATGAAGTCAATTTTATCTGACAATTCAACAGACAATTTATCGTTCATTGACCAAGGGAGATATTTGACCTGTCATTTGAGTCCTGCAGCAAACGCAGGTTGTCCTTATCAAATCTCGGATAAGCGGCCGTCTCGGATGGTAACGCCCAGGAGAAAAATTGAACATTCGCAGAGCCAGACTGGGAAACGGTGGAAAGTTCCAACGCAGACTTATTTTGATTTTTTTTTTTTTTTCATTCAATTAACGTGTCTCAACTACAATGGTTATTGACACGGGTACATTATTTGTTACAGTATCATTTGTTACAATTATCTAGGGTATAACATTTGAGATATTACAGTTCTGGTAGCTTCAACGAATTAGATTTTATCATAAAGTTTAGTAACTTTTAGAAAATCTATGATTTTACAATAGAAATTGGTTGTACTAAGAATCTCTATTTCATTTCCTTGGATTTTATGCTTTATTCTCATTTCTTGGTTGTGGGGCATTCTTCGAGTATATGTTTAACAGTCAGTTGGGAACCTTGCATTGTTGACAGAGCGGTGGATTCTCTGAGCACATCAGGAAACCATGTAAGACGTGTGTCCCATTCTGAGTCTTCATGATTGTTTTATCTCTTTTTTCATTTTGGGCATGGAAATGCTTCGATCGACTGTTGGATGGTGTGTAGATGTGCGACCTTTGTATCCCAGGTATTTTGCCACTTTTGTCGGATGCTTCTTTGAGGCTTGATTTTAGATCTGTGTGGAGCTGGATATGTATTAGGAGGTGAATCTGACAGTGGACGCCTCTTTGGCAGCTCGATCGCTAGCTCATTTCCGATGATTCCTATATGTGATGGGACCCAAATAATAGTTATGGATACTCCTTTCTCAGCCAGGTCCTGGTAGGATTTATGTATATTCTGGACTATGGGGTGTTGTGTGTAGATGTCATTTATTGATTTGATGGAAGAAAGAGAGTCTGTGCATATTGCAATATTTTGATGATCATTTGAACACATCCTTAAAGCTTCCGAGATTGCGTAGAGTTCGCCAGTATAAACACTGCAGATGGGAGAAAGCCTTTGTTCAGCCAATGTCCTTTGTGATGTGACTACTGAGCAGCCCACATTGTTTTCGTTTTTCGAGGCGTCAGTGAATAGAATCTCATCGAAGGAACATCCGTTTTTGAGTTTAAGGAATTCTTGTATTTCGTTGGGTGTGTCTAGTTTATTGTGTTTACTCAGGAGGATATTCGTGTTTGGTATTTTTTCCAACCAAGGGGGAATGCTGGAGGGTCGGGTTTGCGTAGTGTGGGCTAGGTTTATGTTTTCTAATAATGGTTTTAGAATAAGTGATGTCGGTAATATAGATCTGGGGGGAGTTTGGGTAGTTGGGTGCTCTTGGTTGCTAACCAATCTATAGACTGGGTTATTGGGATTCGCAGATACTCTAGCAAAATATGAAAGTGCTTGTTGTTGATGACGTAGGTGTATTGGAATTTCGGAGGATTCGCAATATAGGCTGTAGGAGGGACTAGACCTGAAAGCACCAAAGCAGATACGTAGGCAGGTATTTTGACTGGTGTTCAAATTTATTCAATGTGGATTTGGGGTCAGAGAGGAATATATGTGCTGCGAATAATCTAATTTGGATCTAATTAGAGCTCGATACATTTTTAGAAGGCTTTCTTCATCTGCGCCCCATTGAAAGGGGGAGAAAATTTTATGATGTTCATGCGTTTGAAACAGTTAGTTTTGATTTCTTGGACATGTTGCTTCCAGGTCATTTTGCTATCAAAATATGACTCCAAGGATTCGTGCTGATTTTCTACTTTTAATGGATCGCCATTGAGGGTTATTTTTGTGGAACGTGGGTGGAAAAGTCTCCTACTAAAGTTCATAACTTTGGATTTGGTTGCTAGAAATTAAATCCTGTATTTTTGGACCAGCGACATATGTTGTTTACAGCATTTTGAAGAATAAGTTACAGGTACTTGATGTATTTCTCCCATGACAAAAGAGTATCAGGTCATCGGCAAATAGGGCATATTTAATAGGAGGTTGTATGGAGGAGCATATGTTGTTAATGGATAGGATGAATAGGGTGGAACTCAGTACAGAGCCTTGAGGTACTCCATTAACTACGTTGAATGAGTTAGATAACACCCCATTCACGTAGTTTGAATGATCTATCAGATATGAAATTTTTGAAGAAAGTGTAAAATGTTCCCGTTGTTTTTTTGTTCTTTCGTTTGCTCATGATTACAGATTTTGGGGTTGTGTCAAAGGCACTTTCTATGTCTAGAAATAGTGCAACAACGTCTTGATGATTTGTTATTGCTTCAGAAATGCCATTTTGGAGGATGACGAGATTGTCTAAAGTAAATCGGTTCGGTCTGAAACCTGATTGGCAATCACTTAGGATTTTATTGTATTCAAGGTACCAGAGAAGTCGTTTATTAATAATCTTTTCTAGAAGTTTACACATGGTGCAGGTTAGCGAGATAGGTCTGTAGGAACTTGGAACTGGCTTGAGAGTTTCCTGTTTTTTGACTGGGAGTATTATTGCTTGTCGCCATATATGAGGGAATGTATGACTGCCAGATTCGATTGTAGAGGGCAAGAAGTTTCTGTAGGGAGTTGGGATGTAAATTCTTTAGGAAGAATGGTATGTCGTCTGGGCCAGGAGCAGAGTCTTAGATGACGAAGAGCTTCTATCAATTCTTCAACAGAGAAAGGGTTATTGAGTGGGTCTGAAATGGGTGGGTTTGTCGTTTGGACTTGTAAGACTTATGAGTTATAGGTCATTATTTTGTTTCAGGATTGTTTTGCTGGAAGTATTTGGCTAAGTGATTGGCAATTTTTGTCTTCAGTGATAACTTCATCTTGGTTAATTAGGCGGGTATTTTTTGTAGGAGGTGTTGTGGCCACGCATGTGTTTTATTTTATTCCAGATTTCCCGTAGGAGGGGTGTGGATGAAATTGAGTTAGCGTAATTGTTCCCGGAATCTTTTTTACTTGATTTTAAGATTATTTTAGTTCTTGCCTTGAGTTTTTTAAAGTTAATTTTATCATCTTGATTTCTAGTTTTGCGGAATCTATTGAGGGCTTTTTTGCACTCTTTGACTGCCTCTGCGCATAAGTTATTCCACCATGGAACTACTTTTTTATTGGGGTTTATTGTGATTTTTCCTATGTGTTTATCTGCAGACTGTATTAAGCAGGTTGTAAAATTTTAATATCGTCATCGATGTTTTCTGAAAATGTTAGTGTGTCTGTCTGTTCTTTTACACATGTTTGGTAATTTTCCCAGTTTGCTTGTGCGATTTTCCATTTGGTGATTGTGGTTGTTTGTTTTGATGTATTGCCACTTATTAAAATAGGGAAATGATTACTGTCATATAGGCTATCAAGTGTATTCCACCTGAGTTTAGAAGCTGTTATTGGGTCACTGAAGCTTGGATCGATATTAGAAAAATTTCCTGAAGCTATATTAAAGTGTGTATTGCTACCGGTATTCAGAAGACAAATATTTGAGTGATGTATTATATCTTCTATTATTTTCCCTCTGCCGAAAGTGGAGTCTGATCCCCACATGGTGTTGTGGGAGTTGAAGTCACCTACTAGTATAAATGGTCTTGGAAGTTGACTTATTAGGTCTGAAAGTTCGTTGGGAGTGAGGGTATGATTTGGAGGAATATATACATAGCAAATAGTAAGTTTTTTGGGGCACCAACAGCTTCTAAATTTGTGTTCAGGAGAAGTTGTTCAGAGTAGATGTCATTTGATGCGAATATTGAGGTACCTCTGCTGGCTCGTACGCATGTAGTTCTGAGATAGTGATAACTAATGAAGTTTTTCAGGCAAGGATTGTGGATCGGTTTAAAGTTTGTTTCCATGGATCAATCTTAAACTTGCTTGGTATTTGTGAATGATATACAGAGTTCACTCGAAGGTGGATGCAAAATAAAAAAAGTCATATTCATGTGAATAATCAAATGACATGCATATTTCCAATAGTACTAATGACATTTAAATTGTCTGTAACTGATAAAAAAAAAGTGATTCTAGATTCTAGAGGTGGTGTGCATTCGGCATATTTCCAATAGTACTAATGACATTTAAATTGTCTGTAA
>JAFIRS010008816.1:0-14365 GCA_018342105.1 Gonioctena quinquepunctata | reverse complement strand
CTATAGGTATGCCTAGTTTGCAGAACTTTTGCAATTTTCAGTGCAAAAATAAAGCGTGAAAACGTTTTTTGCAATTGAAACAATGTTCCGTTCATCGCAGACTTTTTATAGTTTGTTTTCATTAATGTACTAACATATACTATTGAAGTTTGAAAACTTTTGGAATTAATGTTAATTGATTTTACGAGAATTCTAACCAGTGTGCAGTTCCGCTCCTACAAAATCGTTCTTTTCTCGTACAAATACAAGTCTTTAATTAACAAAAGTGGTATCAAAATACTCCTATTAGTGTGTTCTGCAAGAATCACATTTCAAAAATTGTGATCCTACAGTGTCAACTGCATAATAAAACGAAACAATTTTAAAAGGTCTGAGAGTGAGAAAGTTTCATATCTGCTTTTTGCGACAAACAAACGAAGAGACTATTGGAATACAAAAACTTGTAAAGAGGTATAAAAACTACAGAATACGGCAGCGATAGTCCAGTGGCGTGAAACAAATAATTGATATACACGTAGCAAGCATTTACACTGTTGCCAAGTCGCAAAAATGGCATCTAAGATTACTAGATCACAAAGTCGGAGTCAAGCAAATATTGAGAACAAGAACTCGAAAAGTATATTATCCGTAGAGAAGCCTTCAACAATTAACAGCATCATAATGAACGAGGATGAGAAATACCTAAAATTTAAAAAGGAAATAGATAGGCTGAAAATTCAACTAGAACTTAATGAGAACGAGAAGAGAATATGACTAAGATGCTACAAGACGAAATTCAAATTTTGAAAAAAGATTGTCAAGAAAAGGAAAATTATATCATTCAACTGAAGAGACGAAGTCAGGACTTTGAAGATGAAGTGTATGAAGCTGAACAAAGTTTTTCAATAGAAAGTCAGAGGCAACTGCAAACAATATTGGAACTAAATGAAGAATCTACGAAAATGAAGGAAAACATCATACTTCTGCAGAATAAAAATGATGAGAATGAATCAAAGCTCATAGAAGCAGAAAATATAATTAAAGAAATGAAGGAAATGAGAGAAAACATGTTAACTTCAATTGATGTTCTCACCCAAGAAAATAAATTATATCAGAGTCAACTGCAGGATATTAGGAATGGAAGGCAGTCGGCTGATGTTCAACCCTTCAAACAACCGAAGACACAAAAAACCGATAAAAAACACATAACTAAAGAAGAAAGGAAAAGTATCAGTAAGCCTGAGGATACTCTGAGACAAAATTGTGCGGCATCTAGGACAAGGATTTTATTTGTCTCTGGAATTCAAGGTAGAGATATGGCACATAGACTTTTTAATCTACTAGGGGACAAGTGTACAGTTCAGGCTATAGTGAAGCCAAATGCAATCGATAAGACTCTAATAGAAACTGCTTTAAATAATAGCAAGGATTTCAGTGATAATGATGTGGTTATTTTATTGCCAAACAGATGTGATAAAACTAGCATCAAAGATTTTTTGATCAAACTCAAGCATACCCAACCCCTCACTATCACAGAGGCCTATCGCTATGATTATGATTATAGGAAGGAAAATGAAGGTATTTATAAAAGGAACCTAGATTTATTCCAAGAAATATATACCTTGGGATTTAACAAATGTCCTATTATGGAATGCAATAATATTATCAATAGAAGCTGTTACAAAAGGGATGGGGCTAATCTCAATTATAAAGGAAAATCATTATTAGGCAAGGGAATAGCAATGCATTTGGAAAATTATTATTGCAAAAACTCTACGACTCTCAAAACATCATCTTCTTTTTTAGAAAACAGGAAATTTCAAAAAACTACCGCATAGTTAAAACAAATGATAAGGCCCTGAAAATTAAACAAACAAATATCAATATTTTTCACCAAAACATTCAATGCATAGGTAACAAAATCTTAAGGATTGATGATGCTCTCATTGATATTGAATGTGACTTTTTACTTTTTTCGGAACACTGGCAGGATAAATTTCAAATCACGAATGTAATTATTGAAAACTTTCAGTTAACAAATGCTTACTGTAGATCTCTCTCAAAACACGGAGGAGTAGCTATTTTCAAACATAATGAATACCACTCGGCAACAAAAGCTTTCGATGTATCTGAATATTGTTTAGAGGGTATTCTTGAATGCTGTGCGGTGTCAATCTTGAAGTTGAATTTGATTATAGTTGTTATATATAGACCACCAGGCAGTAATTTCAAAAAAAAATTAAAATTGCTTGCGAAACTTCTGGAAAAAACTTCGAGCCTTTTCAAGTCAATTATTTTAGGAGGCGACTTTAATATCGATTTTCTTACACTAAGTAATAATCTAACATTAATGGAAGATCTTTTAGGGTGTTATGATCTGTGTTCAACAATTAAGTCACCAACCAGGTTGGTTGGTTGGTTGGTTTAAGGCTGACGAGCCAGAGACAGGGTTGGCACTTAGCTTCCCTTGAAACTGCGACCAGCTAGGGTCTATTGTATCACTCTGTCGTCAGTGGTTCCTCATTCAAACAGGTTTGTGCCTTCAATTAGGTTTAGAAGCCTGTTGATAAGGTTCTTCGGATTCATGCCTGTTTCCGGGCTGATCTCTCCAAAGATTCTGTGTCGCCTACTACTTAAGGCGTCACAGTCGAAGATTGAAAGACAAGAGTTAGACCCGAGGCTTCCTCTTGTCTCTTGATGACAAGCCATTCTTCAGTATCTATCCCCATGTCCTGGGTTTTGATGAGCTGAAGAATCTTTTTGGTTTCCATTTTACCAAATGGCTTTGGAATCCACTCTGTTTCCGGAGTTTCTCAGTAGGTGTTCGACCATCTGCTGATCCCTCCTCGGTTGGGTTTACGGTTTCTGGTGCCGAGTGTGATTCAACTGGAATCTCCTCGACTTCCATACCCGCTATCGGTGTTGGGTCTTCTTCAACTGGAAGTTCCCCAGGGTTGTTTGTGTAGGGAAAAGGGTCGTCCACACCTGCGGTGCCCCCTGCGCAGGTGTAAGGCAGATTACTCTGGGAGGTCGCCATGTATCCCAGAGGCTCCGTTTTTTTATACCTGACTGGCTCAGGTATCATCCATCCCTCGGCACGGGTCGCTTGACGCCTTGGATTAAGCCATGTTGTGGTGGCATTTGGTTTGAGATTGACTTAGAGATCCGCAGGTTTTGACCATTTCTGGTCATTCCCACTGGATTTTCCTTGTCAACCCCGTTATCCAGCGATACCACTTGGAGGTAGCCACCTAAGTTTCCGCAACCCATCTCCATCTCTCGTAGGAGGTGAACATGTGTTGACGCAAACTACTCGCCTGTCACCAACCAGAGTAACGGCTGCATCCTCTACATGTTTAGATAACTTTATCATTAGTTCTAGTTTTGAATGCTACGAATCAAATGTGGTTGATTTTCGACTATCTGATCAATATGCTCAACACATTAGGATCTCTAATATAATTGATGTAATAGAAAGTTCTCAAAGTTATGTGTACCGGAGGCTTTTCTCTGAAAACAATAACAATCGTTTTCTAGAATGTTTGGAAGCTGAAAATTGAAATGCTATTTACAATGAACAGAATTCTAATATGGCATGGGATAATTTCATTAACACCATAATTAGACATAAGAACAACTGCTTTCCTCTCCGCAAAGTTGCGTCAAACCCTAAGAAAAGAGGGGTAAAGAATGCGTGGATGACTGATCACGTTAAACAACTTAAAGAACGGATGATTTTGTTCTCAGATTTGTCACAAACCGATCCACAATATAAAATCGCGAGTATAGAGAGTCAGAAGCAATACTGTATGGCACTAACAAGGGCAAAAAAGAATTATTTTGACAACTTAATAATTAATTCTGAGAATAAATCAAAAGCTACGTGGGACATAATTAACAAACTCAAAGGTGCAAAAAGAGGAGAAAAAAAACAATTAGTTGAAATGAAGGAAAATGGTGTGCAATTATCTGATCAGGATTTAGCTATAAAATTCAATTTGCTTTTTACAAAAGACATCATTCAAGACCGTAAAAAAAATTTGGAACACATTAATTTGAATATTCCTAGTTGTAACTTGTCTTTTTTCCTAAAACCTGTCACACTTATAGACGTGGAAACCCTTATTGATAACTTGAAGACATCCAACTCAACAGGGTATGATCAAGTTTCAAATAATTTAATTACAAAAACTAGTCACTACTTATGTCCGCCATTGGTATTCTTGATAAATAAGTCCTATGAAATGGGCATTTTTCCAGACTGTCTTAAGCTAGCAGAGGTAATGCCTCTCTATAAAAAAGGAGATTCTAATGAACTTGCAAATTATAGAGATATCAGCTTACTTTGTAGCTTTTCCAAAATCATTGAAATGAACGTTAAAAATCAGCTGAATACATTCTTAACGCAGCATAACATTTTATCAACAAGCCAACATGGTTTTCGCACTAATATGGGTACAGAGACTGCACTGAATACCTTTCAAAATGAACTCGTCTGTAGATTAGACAAGGGTGATTATGTGTTTGGACTATTTATAGATTTTTCGAGGGCTTTCGATGCGGTTGACCATAACATGTTAATTGCTAAACTCGAACGATATGGAATAAGAGGTATACTTTTTAAGTTCTTTGAATCATATCTCTTGAATAGGACTCAGTTTGTTTTACTCAACGGCACTAACAGTCCTTCCTATACCATCACACAGGGAGTTCCACAGGGATCTGTCTTGGGACCTATGCTTTTCAATGTATTTGCAAATGACCTCATATATTTTGTAGAAAATATTCCGAATGTCAAGATTATATGTTACGCTGATGATACTAACATCATTATATCAGGTGACAGCCAACAATCACTGATCTGTTCTACAGAAATTGTATACGATAACATAATACGATGGTCAGAAAATAATAATTTCCTATTGAACCACAAAAAAACAGTGTTGACATATTTCGGGCACAGACGACAAGACCCACCTATAATATTTAAAGATACAGAAAAACAATTACTCTGTTCTGAAAACGTGAAACTACTAGGAGTTATTTTTTACAGGCAATTATCATGGACAGAGCATACCAACCAATTAAGAAATTAATGCCTGCTACAGCATCAAATACTTGAAAAATTAACCACAAAAAAACAGTGTTGACATATTTCGGGCACAGACGACAAGACCCACCTATAAATTTAATGTAAATCATTGCAGCAAACACATTCTCATCACACTGTATTATGCCAATTTTCACTCCCACATGAGATATGGAATACTAAGTTGGGGAAACAGTGCTAATGTAAACAGAGTTTTCATTTTACAAAAATACGTGATACGCATTATTGAGAATATTGATAAGAGGACTAGCTGTAGAGAACTTTTCAAAAAACTAAAAATCCTGACATTATTTAGCGTATATATTCTGGAGGTGTGTATATATTTCTATAATAATTATAAAACATTACAATGTGCTTGCCAAAACATGATCATAACACTCGTTACCGCAATATGTTACAGCCCAATTCCCACTGCTCCGCACTTTATCAAAAAAGTTTTTATTTTATGGGGTGCAAATTATACAATAAATTAAATCCGGATATAAAGTCAGCACCAAATGTCAGAATATTCAAAAATAGACTGAAATAATTCTTAATTGAAAAGTGCTGCTACTCACTAGATGAATTTTGATAATTTTTATGGATGCATGTGTGTGTATGTGTACTTATTTATTTACAGTATAGTATTTTGTATTATTTATTTGTTTTCTCTGACATAATACGTACTAGACAAACTGTTTCGTCCAAAGTGTACTCCATTACATGGTTTTAGTTTTCCTTTTTCTGCGTTACTATGTAACAATTTTCATACTGTGTTATATCTCATAATTTTGGTATATGCATTCTGTGTTTTTTGACATGTTTGTCCATTTATATTTCCCTGTGAATATGTAAAATGGTAAACGAATAAAGTATCTATCTATAAATCTATGGAAAAAAACCTTTTTTTTTGGCTAATTTACATTTTTAAGTCGTTGCAATGATTACAATGAGAACGATATACAGGGTGTTCCAAATTAAGTCGGCACCATTGCCAACTCCGTTATTATTGATGCTACGATTTCGGTTAAATGGGCAAACTGGTAGCATTTTTAGTGGCCTTCTCGATGCCGAAAACAAAAAAAAATTGACAGTCGCGTTGTCATAATATTTCATAAAATGATATTTTTTTCAATGGAACACCCTATATTTTTCATGCATTTCGATTCGTAATAACATTCTCAACAACAAAGCTCATTTGACTTTTTTTCGTAAAGGTGAAAATAAGACAGTTGTATTAATAGGAAACATTTATCGTTTTGTACATTAATACCAAATAGCTTAGTGGTGTCAATTGAGTGGTGCGACATGATGATCACGGGTTTCACGAGTTCACATCCCAGCGCAATTTTTCTTTTACTGTCTTATTTTGCTATTAGTAACAAAATATTGTCATTCGTATAAGTACAAAAAATGGGTGTTTGGACAATCATGAGGTTTTATTCGCCAAAACAAAGAAATTTTTTGTACTAGTGAAAGAAATAAATATTTCCACATAAGTCGCTCATTTTCCACTTTAGGAAGAAAAGTGATATGAGCTTTGTTGTTGAGAATGTTATTACGAATCGAAATGGATAAAAAAATATAGGGTGTTCCATTGAAAAAAATATCATTTTATGAAATATTATGACAACGCGACTGTCAATTTTTTTTTTGTTTTCGGCATCGAGAAGGCCACTAAAAATGCTACCAGTTTGCCCATTTAACCGAAATCGTAGCATCAATAATAACGGAGTTGGCAATGGTGCCGACTTAATTTGGAACACCCTGTATAGCATGGCTCTTAGGTTAATATAGACTAAGTTTGAAAAATAAACATGTATATATACAACACATATACACATACATATACACACCTACTACACCTATTTGCACACCATACATCTTTACGCCCTTACACATTCTAAAAAATATTTAAGGAATACACAAAATACTTTTTTTTATTGGTGCCCCTTTTTACCCATTTAAAGCACGCCTCAGCGTGTTTAAATCGAACTTTAAAAAACGCGCGTTTTTTAAAGGTAACCATGACAACATCAACAAATCGAGAAACGTGAAGTCTAAATGACAAATTTTTGATTATTGATCTGACAGGAGTAACTTGTAACGTCAAATTAGTATATTAAAGTATAAGTGGATAAAAAGGGCTTTAAAACACGCGCGATTTTTCGAGCACGACGGCGCAGCCGGAGTGCTCGAAATAGAGCAAGTGTTTTTAAGACCAGTTATCCACGAATACTTTACGTTATTTTTTTTTATTGGTGCACTTTGAAATCATATATACTGGTATTATTACTACAAAAAATAGAAATAAGAACTAATTATGCAAGAAGGTTGAATTCGTGATGTGACATCAGTATACCTTTCGTTGTCATGGAAATGAGAAAAACATTCATTTGCAATTTGTTACCAAAGATCAATATTTGTTGTCACCAGAGCTCAAAAATGAATGATTCTAATATCGATTTTTTTAATAGTGAGGCAGAATCGCGGTTAATACCGCGAAAATCCAGTGATATATATAAAAAAGAA
This sequence comes from Gonioctena quinquepunctata, assembly GCA_018342105.1. NCBI lineage: Eukaryota > Metazoa > Arthropoda > Insecta > Coleoptera > Chrysomelidae > Gonioctena > Gonioctena quinquepunctata. The sequence continues at coordinate 6,765 of JAFIRS010008816.1, read as the reverse complement.
TATGAAAAGTTCATCAAATGGATGGAGGAGCACATATAAATGAACGAATTGTTAGTAATATTTTATCTGACGTTACAAGGCACTCCTGTCAGATCAATAATCAAAAATTTGTCATTTAGACTTCACGTTTCTCGATTTGTTGATGTTGTCATGGTTACCTTTAAAAAACGCGCGTTTTAAAGTTCGATTTAAACACGCTGAGGCGTGCTTTAAATGGGTAAAAAGGGGCACCAATAAAAAAATAGTATATTAAAGTATAAGTGGATAAAAAGGGCTTTAAAACACGCGCGATTTTTCGAGCACGACGGCGCAGCCGGAGTGCTCGAAATAGAGCAAGTGTTTTTAAGGCCAGTTATCCACGAATACTTTACGTTATTTTTTTTTATTGGTGCACTTTGAAATCATATATACTGGTATTATTACTACAAAAAATAGAAATAAGAACTAATAATGCAAGAAGGTTGAATTCGTGATGTAACATCAGTATACCTTTCGTTGTCATGGAAATGAGAAAAACATTCATTTGCAATTTGTTACCAAAGATCAATATTTGTTGTCACCAGAGCTCAAAAATGAATTATTGTAATATCGATTTTTTGAATAGTGAGGCAGAATCGCGGTTAATACCGCGAAAATCCAGTGATATATATAAAAAAGAATATGAAAAGTTCATCAAATGGATGGAGGAGCACATATAAATGAACGAATTGTTAGTAATATATTTTTTTTTATTGGTGCCCCTTTTTACCCATTTAAAGCACGCCTCAGCGTGTTTAAATCGAACTTTAAAAAACGCGCGTTTTTTAAAGGTAACCATGACAACATCAACAAATCGAGAAACGTGAAGTCTAAATGACAAATTTTTGATTATTGATCTGACAGGAGTAACTTGTAACGTCAAATTAGTATATTAAAGTATAAGTGGATAAAAAGGGCTTTAAAACACGCGCGATTTTTCGAGCACGACGGCGCAGCCGGAGTGCTCGAAATAGAGCAAGTGTTTTTAAGACCAGTTATCCACGAATACTTTACGTTATTTTTTTTTATTGGTGCACTTTGAAATCATATATACTGGATTATTACTACAAAAAATAGAAATAAGAACTAATTATGCAAGAAGGTTGAATTCGTGATGTGACATCAGTATACCTTTCGTTGTCATGGAAATGAAGAAAAACATTCATTTGCAATTTGTTACCAAAGATCAATATTTGTTGTCACCAGAGCTCAAAAATGAATGATTCTAATATCGATTTTTTTTAATAGTGAGGCAGAATCGCGGTTAATACCGCGAAAATCCAGTGATATATATAAAAAGAATATGAAAAGTTCATCAAATGGATGGAGGAGCACATATAAATGAACGAATTGTTAGTAATATTTTATCTGACGTTACAAGGCACTCCTGTCAGATCAATAATCAAAATTTGTCATTTAGACTTCACGTTCTCGATTTGTTGATGTTGTCATGGTTTACCTTTAAAAACGCGCGTTTTTAAAGTTCGATTAAACACGCTGAGGCGTGCTTTAAATGGGTAAAAGGGGCACCAATAAAAATAGTATATTAAGATAAGTGGATAAAAGGGCTTTAAACACACGCGATTTTTCGAGCACGACGGCGCAGCCGGAGTGCTCGAAATAACAAGTGTTTTAAGGCCAGTTATCCACGAATACTTACGTTTTTTTATTGGTGCACTTTGAAATCATATATACTGGTATTATTACTACAAAAATAGAAATAAGAACTAATAATGCAAGAAGGTTGAATTCGTGATGTAACATCAGTATACCTTTCGTTGTCATGGAAATGAGAAAAACATTCATTTGCAATTTGTTACCAAAGATCAATATTTGTTGTCACCAGAGCTCAAAAATGAATTATTGTAATATCGATTTTTGAATAGTGAGGGCAGAATCGCGTTAATACCGCGAAAATCCAGTGATATATATAAAAAGAATATGAAAAGTTCATCAAATGGATGGAGGAGCACATATAAATGAACGAATTGTTAGTAATATATTTTTTTTATTGGTGCCCTTTTACCCATTTAAAGCACGCCTCAGCGTGTTTAAATCGAACTTTAAAAACGCGCGTTTTTAAAGGTAACCATGACAACATCAACAAATCGAGAAACGTGAGTCTAAATGACAAATTTTTGATTATTGATCTGACAGGAGTAACTTGTAACGTCAAATTAGTATATTAAAGTATAAGTGGATAAAGGGCTTTAAAACACGCGCATTTTTCGAGCACGACGCAGCCGGAGTGCTCGAAATAGAGCAAGTGTTTTAAGACCAGTTATCCACGAATACTACGTATTTTTATTGGTGCACTTTGAAATCATATATACTGGTATTATTACTACAAAAATAGAAATAAGAACTAATTATGCAAGAAGGTTGAATTCGTGATGTGACATCAGTATACCTTTCGTTGTCATGGAAATGAGAAAACATTCATTTGCAATTTGTTACCAAAGATCAATATTTGTTGTCACCAGAGCTCAAAAATGAATGATTCTAATATCGATTTTTTTAATAGTGAGGCAGAATCGCGGTTAATACCGCGAAAATCCATGATATATATAAAAAGAATATGAAAAGTTCATCAAATGGATGGAGGAACATATAAATGAACGAATTGTTAGTAATATTTTATCTGACGTTACAAGGCACTCCTGTCAGATCAATAATCAAAAATTTGTCATTTAGACTTCACGTTTCTCGATTTGTTGATGTTGTCATGGTTACCTTTAAAAAACGCGCGTTTTTTAAAGTTCGATTTAAACACGCTGAGGCGTGCTTTAAATGGGTAAAAAGGGGCACCAATAAAAAAAAATATATTACTAACAATTCGTTCATTTATATGTGCTCCTCCATCCATTTGATGAACTTTTCATATTCTTTTTTATATATATCACTGGATTTTCGCGGTATTAACCGCGATTCTGCCTCACTATTCAAAAAATCGATATTACAATAATTCATTTTTGAGCTCTGGTGACAACAAATATTGATCTTTGGTAACAAATTGCAAATGAATGTTTTTCTCATTTCCATGACAACGAAAGGTATACTGATGTTACATCACGAATTCAACCTTCTTGCATTATTAGTTCTTATTTCTATTTTGTAGTAATAATACCAGTATATATGATTTCAAAGTGCACCAATAAAAAAAAATAACGTAAAGTATTCGTGGATAACTGGCCTTAAAAACACTTGCTCTATTTCGAGCACTCCGGCTGCGCCGTCGTGCTCGAAAAATCGCGCGTGTTTTAAAGCCCTTTTTATCCACTTATACTTTAATATACTATTAAACATACTAAAACATTTGTACACCTGTCATAACTAAATAATAAATCGAAACAAACAAAATGAGGAAGTGGCTACTAGGGTTTTTATTGATTAAGAAAATATGATTTAAACTTTGTCTTGAAGAATGTTAAAGATGTTAAACGTTTGATCTCTTCTGGCAGATTATTACAGCTATCAAGTCCATGAAAAAAACAGAATTTTGGGAATGTGTTAATGTGACTTGTTGAATATGAAAGTCAGTTCTGAATCTTGTATTGTATCCGTGGATTTGGTCATTGTACATAACTTTTTCTTGTAAATATGGGGAAATTTTATTTCTTATTTTGAAAATTAGGATTAATGTTCCGTAGAGGAGAAAGGAATTAATTGGTAACCATTCTAGTTGCTTTAACATATCTCTTATTGGAGTTAGTCTTTTGCAATTTAAAATTATGCGAATGGCTCTATTTTGGAGTTTCTGTAAACGAGCTAAATCATTTTGATTCAGTAGATACAGAATTGTAGAACAGTATGTGAAATGAGGGAGCACTAATGAATTGTACAGTAAAATTTTTGCCCACCTTGTCAAATATGGGGAACAATGAGATAAATAATGTATTTTAAATACTATCGTCTTTATAATAAAGTTGGCATGTTCTTTAAAATGTAACCCCCTATCCACATGAACCCCAAGATATTTAAATTGGTTGACCCGTTCCACCTTATCAGGACCTAACATTATCTCAAACTTTTGGTTACAAATGTTTCTGAATCTTTTTTCTGTACTTGTTACCATGTACTTGGTCTTCCCAACATTGATCTTCAAATAATTAGCACAACACCAACTGTAAATAGATTTTAATGTTCTGTTGATGGTTTCTGTGAGTTTCGTGAGATCATTACATGAGAAATAAATCAATGCATCATCTACAAATAAATGAACTGAGCTCTCACCTACTACCTCTGGCAAATCATTGATATACAACAAAAATAATAGGGGCCCCAGTACACTTTCCTGTGGTACTCCTTGATTACATTCTATTCCATTTGATACTTTGTTATTTATCTTAATGATATCAGACATCAGACAAGTCAAAAAGATACATGTTGAGAAGGAAAACAATCTCAATTGAACATTGAAAAAAATCCACGATAAAAATCAAATTCTTTTTGCGAATGAATAACAGAAAACAACTACTTTCTTGGCTAAAGCCACGCTGGACATTAAACTACATGTGACAGATATTTTTAAAGGACCCTAACTCAAAAGAAAAATTGTTCGTGTTGGTAATACAATATTTTTTCTTATTTGTTACTACATATATTGCACAGCATTCAATGTGTAATTCTTGGAACAGGGCATTCCCAAAAACCAAAAAAATGCATTAGCATTTTTTTAAATAAACTGTGGCAACGCCATTGATTTTGTGGTACTTTCAAATGAGTGTTACCAAAATGTCACAGGAAAAAAATGTTTCTAACAGAAATATAGCATAATGACATCTGTCAAATTTCACAAATAACAAAGAAGCCCCTTTGTTGGTGATGTCCAAGATCCTATTAACAATTTCAAACACCAAGAAGATTCTTCGCAACAAGCAAGAAAAAGAAAAGAAACAATATTAACCCAGATAACACAGGATATCCTATGGATATCCATTTCATGTCCAATTCTGGTCGGGATATCCCTGGATTTGAAATGGACATCCATAAGATATCCGTCGACGGATTTGAAATGGATATCCTTCAGAAGATATCATATGGATGGCCATAAGATATCCGGAGCAAATATGGATAAGTTTAAATTGCAAGATTGATTTTTATTGTGTCAATTTCTGAGCTTCTTTCATGCTCGTACATATAGATTAATTTTTTTTTGGAAAAATCTCATGTTTCGTTTTTCTACTAGATTTGAAATGGATATCCTTCAGAAGATATCCTAAGGATAGCCATGAGATATCCAAAGCAATCATAAATGAATGTAAATATTCTCGTAGATAGACAAATTGTACCTTTTCAAAATATGTTGTCGGGTCCCCGCAAAAAATGGTGTGAATCCCTACAACAGTGGACATGTGATGAAGATGATTCATCAGTAGATTCGAACATTTTCCTATTGATTGCACTGAAAAAATTAATCTTTCGGAAGAATATTTGGGAACTGGATCGAAGTTCAAAGCTTATGTAGGTAAGTTGTATGTTTTTCTATTCTAGAACTCTTTTTTTAGGTACCTAAATGAAATCTCAAAAATATGAATTTGTGGAACGATGCCTTTCTTCCGTGCTCACTAATATGTTGCCTCCAAATATAGCTGGTATGGAGCAAAAAAAATAAAGTGGACAACTAAAACTGGCTGAATTATCACTAGGTGAAAAGCCCATTCAGTTGTTCAATTTATTTGATAATTTGTATTGTCTCATAAGAGACTGCTAGTTCAGTGAGAATGCAAAATTTCCAAGAAAAGTTTATGAAAAAAATGCTTATATACCGGGTGTCCCAGTATACCTGTTCCAATGGATTATCTCAGCCATTTCGAAAGATAAAAATTTGAAAATTTCATGATCTCCAATTCGTTCAAGAAACTTTCAACTGACAAAAACAAAAATTGAATGTCACTTCCGGTTTGACCGGAAGTGACTCTGACTTTTTTATTTCAAATAGCACCCTATATATTTTTTGCAATTTATTATTTCTGCTCAAAATTATCTTTCCAACGATGTATCACACTTTGTATTTTACATTTGATTTGATGGAGAAAAGGTCAATTGAAATTTCAAATTGAAAGAATTGCAGTAGGCTATGATATTTTGTGTAATCTTGATTTTGACTTCAATAATACCTGATAATTCATGAACAATTTTGCATTCGAGATGATGAAGAGAACGTCAAATTTCAAATTATTAGAATTGTAGTAGAACTGGAAGAATTAATAATTCTTAAATGAAAACCTTAGTGTGCCATGGAAACATTTGAATACATTTGTTTATAACTTTGACAGTTAATAATTCTCAATATAGTTGTGTGCGTATCAGAGAAACCAACATTCAAGAATGAATAACCGTGAAAATCATGATAACTTCACTAATCAAGAGAAATTGGATATGAGTTATGGAAAATGCGAAAATAATCGTCGGGCTGCCCTACGTGCATACAGAGAGAAATACCCTGATAGACGAATGCCAAGCGCTATGTATTTCACACGCTTGGCTTCGAATTTGGCAACAAGTTGATCATTTCATAGAAAGCGTACTGTAACGAACCTAGGCCGGACCTGTCGCCTCACGCGTTGCCATCGACAACGATGAGATCATCCCCGGAGATATTCGAGAACCATCCAGTCGCCTGCCGCGGAAAACAACGGTCAATATTGGAAACAATTGGAACATGCCGGTCGCCAAAATTAAAGTCGCCTCACGCGTTGCCATCGACAACGAGAGATCATCCCCGGAATATCCGCGACATAAGGT